>AYEL01055522.1:0-45594 GCA_000484575.1 Olivierus martensii
TATTGAATATGTATTAAATATAATTATTAGAGTTTTAAATTATTAAAATATTTGTTTATTAATGTTAAAATTGAACAATAAATTTTAACAGTAATATTTTAAAATTATTTTATAACTTATTACAGGAGTTTCCTTATGTATATTTAACTTTATGAAAAAATTTTAGCAAGCAAAATATTTAATTATATAGTGCATTGCTGAAATTTCATATGCTATTATTACAATGATAGCTCTGATACTACTGCAAGAGTTAACAACACTATTAATAGTTAATTTAAGATAGTAAAGTTATATGTTATAATAACTATTGTAATAGGATGTTAATTATAGATGCTTATTGTATTACAATAATAATAATATTTTTTTATTATTGAAAAATTTTAGTATTCTGAAAAAATATCTTTTCACAAAATAATTCACTTACAAGAACATTATTGATTTACTTACAACTCACACTACTTTGCAAGCAACTTGTGTTAAAAAAAATGACATTTCTTCTGGATGCCAAAACTCATCAGATTTTTTCAAATCTCATTTTGAAGTTTAATGAATTTAAATAAAACTTATTTCCTTTAATATATGAAGTTTGTTTTTCTCATATACTAGAAAAAGTTTTTTAATTAAATAAAATTGTAACATTTATACTAAATATTGCAATGAACAATTGCATTTTCAGCATTGCAATAATTTTTATTAAAAAATATTTTTATCAAATTATATATTGATTTCAATTATATTGAAATCAATTATTCAGAATAATTAATTAATTAATTTATAATTGATTTTTTGAGAATTTTTGTTATATCCAAATTTTATTATTCCAGTGGGTTGGTGGAAGATATTCTTTGTGGTCAGCAATAGGTTTATCCATTTCTCTCTTTATTGGTAATTAAGTTTTGATTAAATAAATGTATTAATCTATTTTTAATGAAAAGTTATTAGTTTAATAAAAATACAAACAGAATAATTAACTATAGTTAATTCAAAATAGAAACTATATATTCATAATTTCTAATGATCTGTTTGAGATTAGATTATTTTAAATTTTATTATAAAAAAATAAATTATAAAAATTTAACATGAAATTATACAAATTGCTAATCATTCATTAAAATATCAAATCATTTTATTTAGGAATGGATAATTTTGAAGAATTATTATCAGGAGCTCATTATATTGATGAACATTTTAAGACAACACCTCTTGAAAAAAATGTAAGAATTATTTTATTTTCTTATCATAATTATGAATTCTGTTTTATAAGTGAATACAGGTGCTTTGCTAGTTAGGAATATTCATACTTACAATAGTAAAATTTCATTTTTGAATTTAATGAAATTTCAAAAACTTCAGTAATTTTAAACAATATAATAATAAAATGTTCTAACAGTCAATATTCTGTAAAATTGTACAGTTAGTTAACATATGCTAGTATTTCAAGATGGCAGCAATTACTTAAAAGGAATCATTGTTTTATATTTGAAACTTTTCATTCAGATTTGTGAAATAAGAAACTTTTAATTGGTCTAATTCTGAAATATATTACAAAATATAATACATAAAGTTATTTCAATACTTTTCGAAGCAAAATAATAACAGTATTGTAGTTACAAACAATAGTTATATATGAATTATATTCATAACTTGAGGAGCATCTGTATATTGAATTTTGTATGAAGAGTTAAAAAACTTCTTACTCGAGTTGTATATATCATAGAAATGTTTTTCTTTATATAAAATGAACAACTTTTTAACAGCAAAAACTTTTATTTACAAAATTTCCTGCTGTTAAAAGCTTGTTCATTTTATATATGAATTATATGGTAAGTTGAACTTTAACTATCTTTAACTATATTTGTCTTCATATAATAGATCACTTTTTAATATTTAATTATTATACTTTATAAATTATTATATAACAAAATCATTTCTTTTTTAAATTATCAGTTATATATTAATTTGTTACTTCAGCAAGAATAATAACGTTTACAAAGGAAACAGAAAAATAAAATACTTGAATCTTTTTGAATTCAAAGTCAGAAATCAAATTTTAAATTTCCAAACATTAAATTTACCATTGTTTCTAATCTTAAGAACTTTTATTTCACAACTGCTGTTAATGCAAAATTAATGTAAAAATCTTCAAATATTATTTAAATGACAATACCTTTATTACTTTTTAAATATTTTCTATTTATATAGTATTTCTTATGAAAATATCAAAATCCATCAAATAAGCATTGTTTATCTTTCACATGTGCTTTGGATTTTAATATGATGATTCATTTCATTGTTTTATTATATATAGATCGTCAATAATTTCTTTCGTGATGACACGAGGCAGAGATTTGGTAATCCACCATACAGAAAATGGTGTTTCGGTGAATGAAATTGCTGAAATGTAGATATATTTTACTATATCTAAATATAGTATATATTTAGATATTTGATATGTAAATAAGTGATAAAATATCTCATATACAGTATATATGCAGGATGTTCTTGAACAATCTGACCAAATTTAAATTGCAAATGCTACTCATCAAAACAAAGCATAAAGGCTATATAAACATGGGTCCAAAAATGTTTCTTTTCAAAATGACACAGGATGTAAAAGCATAGATTGTATATATAATTTCTAAAAAAAGCAAAATATTGGGAATTTCCAGCCATTCACAGACTGTCTCAGTAGCTTGCACAGTGTTATGATTAATGTATAGTTTGTTTTGTTAAAGTTGATTACAAAGCATAATTTACTACAACAATCATGAGATTAATAGGCCTATTAAATTGTATGCTTTTGAATCCTGTTATCTCAAAAAGGAAACACTTTGGATCCATGTTTATATGGACTTTGTTTTGATGAATAATATCTGTGATTTTAAATTTTGCCAGATCTTTTAGAAACGTCCTGTACAGAATGTAATTGACCATTCATTACACCATTTTTTTCAAAATTGAGATGTGCTAGAACATTTTATTCTAAACTTGTATAACTAAAATGTATCTAAACAATTAGTTGTTATCATATTCCAGAACAAAACCATAAGTACAACCTGCTCCTACTTTTTAAATGTTAATTCTCATCTCTTTGTTTATTATTTCTCAACTTGGTTTTAATTAATCAAACTTTCCTTGGTGTTTTGCTACAGTCATGCCATTCACAAATGAAGAAGCTTTTTGATATTGACTGAACCATCAGTATACATTAGAATTACAGAATGCTGAGAATCTTTATACTAAGAAGTATCCACAGTGCATCCATCACTCACATAAATTTTTCCAGTATCTGGCAATTTGTATGCATGGAACTGGTCAGATTCAACCAATTCATAATCAAAATGAACAGATTAGGTGACCTGCAAGAGACAGCAGAACAGCTGATCCTTGCAACTTCTTCAGACTTTCAGCAGATTTGGGTTTAGATGGAGTGTGGAGAATTCTAAATGGACATGATTTGCATCCATATACATCTGTCCATACCAATAGCTTGGAAGAAATGACTTTTATAATCATGTAGTTTTTCTGCATTTGGTTGCTGAATAAAACCCATAGTTTCTATTGCAAATTCTCTAGATCAGCACTTCTCAAACTTTTCCACTTAGTGATCCCTTTTATCCCGAGAAAATATTTTCGTGATCCTGGGTATAGAGATATATAAACTAGGAATACAAATTAAAACATTTTCTAAAATTTATGCGACCCCTAAATTTTGTTATGCAACTCCATATGGGGTCGCGACCCACACTTTGAGAAGCACTGCTCTAGATTGATGAGGCTACATTCAAAAGTAATGAAAAGATCAATACCCATAATATGCATTATTGGTTGTCCAAAAATCTACATTCACTGAGAGACTATATCAGCTATAATCAATATATCTGGAACCTCAACATTCAGTGTGGCCTTAGTGGATACCAAGCCAGTGGGCTTTACTTTTTTGACATACCTATAAATGGAGTGAGGAACTCTAATTTTCTTACCAATGTCCTGCACAATTTCCTGTAAACATCCTGCTGGCAATATGGTATTGTGAGTAGCTATAACAAAGTGACTGTTCAGGCCATTATTCATTTCTGGCATGGCACAGAGTGGATCATTTTTTCCTGGAAGAGAGGTCCTGTATCATGGTCACAGGACCTTTCCTAATTCATTATAAACCTCTCATCCAATCCATAGTCTAGATTTGATACCAGTGGACTTTTTTGTGGGTACATGTAAAAGATATCATCTATCAGCAGTATCCAAACAACAAAGGATGAAATAAAAGAGTGAATTTGGGAGACTTGCTGTTGATCAGTTACATAAAAGTCCTTTAAATTATAGACAACATATAAAGACAAACAAAGAGGTATTTAAATCAATGTGGCAGACATTTTGAATACTTCTTGCTCTATGATCATAGAAGATATCATTTGTTTTAAATCATAATATATTAAAGTAATATTTAAGAAATAGAGCTGTTGAAAAGAAACAACCAATGACACTTAACTCATTCTATATTCTCATATGGTATTTCATACTTTATCCTGCTTTTCTCTATTTATGGTTTGTTCTGTAATATAATGATGATACCATCTGATTTTTTAGATACATTTTGGTTATAAAATTTTAAACTTCCAAGCACATCTCATTTTTGAAAAAAGGGTGGGACAGATAGTTTGTTTCATTGTGTGTGTGTGTGTGTGTGTGTGTGTGTGTGTGTGTGTGCAGGTTATATAAGTACTATTTTATCATTTATATCTGCAAAATATCAAGATTATGACTTTTTCATGTGCGTGTGTGTGCACGTACATATAAGTACTATTTTATCATTTATATCTGCAAAATATCAAGATTATGACTTTTTCATGGTCTATGATGATTATCAGTTTACAATATTAAAGAAAAGGTCCAATTAATAATCAGTTAAATAAGAATATGAATTATCTGAGATGAATTGTTATTCACTTCATATTATTTTTAATTTTTGTAATAAAATATTTTATTATATTAGAAAAATTAAAAAAAAAAATCAACACAAGCTAAATGACAACTTACTTTTAAATTATACAATAAAAGTCATTATATTCAATAAGTAGATCTAATCTAAAAATAGAATGTATATCATTCTGTTAAGGTATTCAAATCTACTTTATATAATATTAAAACTAATAAATTATTGAATTTTGATTATCCAAGGGTCCCTCTGTTTATATTACTTCAGATAATCATGATTCTATTGTATTGGGATGATTTTTCCCATGCAGCATTGCTATCTTTGAATTTTGTGACAAAGATGAAATTTTTCCAATGTGACAAAAAATTTTCTTGAAACTATTTCTTATAAAGTTAAATTCATTTTTGTATTTAAAAAAAAATGATTTAAAATAAAGGAAAATTTTTCATTCAGGGTGATTTGAATTTATTTAATTGTGAATTATAGCTGGTGATTTATTAATTATATTATTAAATCAAAATTAAATTTTAGCAAAAATAAAAAATTCAGCTAAACTATATAGGTTAGTTATAAATTATTGATAATCAGTTTTAAAAACTAAGAATAACTAAACTTGAAAATTATAAAACAAAATTTTTTCATTTATGTGAAAATTCAGAGGTTTAAATAAAGTTAAAAGAGTTAAATAAATTTTAAAATAATTGCATCAAAAGTTTTATTTTTTAGATTCCAGTTATTATGGCTCTTCTTGGCATTTGGTATCATAATATTTTTGGAGCAGAGTCTCATGCACTTCTTCCTTACGATCAGGTAAAACAATTAGATTTGTATATTTCCAATATTATTTTAACTTAATATATTCAAATGATTAGTTTTACTTATAAGGATTGTTTTGATTTTAAACCTAAATTTTTAAATGCATTTCTTATACAGGTTTCCCTCATTTTAGGAATGCATTTTACAAATTTTTGGTTTAATGATTTGCACTAGTTAATATCTAATTTTTTTATTTGCAAAAAGATGATTTCCACATAAAAATGAAAAGTATTTATCTTCAATCAATTTATCATAATTTGCCACTATTCTATAATGCAATGATGGCAAGTCTTTGAGTTTGAATGCCATAACATAAAAATGTTTAATATATCACATGTCACATGAAAATGAAAAAAATTACTGCATTACTGCTGGTTCATCATTTTAAGCACCACTTGGAATTATAACAAATATATTTTCAAAAAAATTTCATATTTTGTAAATTTTAAATCATGAAAGAATACTGAAGTGTCTTTCATGCCATAGGTTCACTATCACTGCTATAATGTAATTACAATGTACTCTGTGCGCACATGCAAATTTTCAATTTTTATCATTAATGCTAATCAGAAAGTATTAAGCCAAAGTAGCATAATCCTTTAAATAACTGAATTATTTTATGTTTCATATTATTTTACTAAAAACTAATGAATATATTTATTACCTCTTTATCATTGAAAAAATTCATCATTGATTTATTATGCTTTTTAATTTTAACATTCAGAAAAGTTGACTTATTTTCATAATAATTTAACAGAATCAAAACTTTAGAGTGTTATGAAAACTTTAAGATTAATATTTAACAAGTTTTATAATTTTTAAATAACAAAGTCATAATGATCTGTTTATTTATTGCTGTAACAAACTTAAATTCAAAACTGATTTGCCATTTAAAAGTTTCAAAATTCAAATTCAAATGACAAAAGCCAGGCTAAATAAATGATAAGTATCATAAATTATTGTATTACCGTGCAATATTGTATATATTTAATGTTTTTGGAATGTTTTAATGTGTATCTGTCTGGGATTCAAGAATCAATTGAAAATTTTTACATTGGAAATTTCACCTAAGTTTTCAAGGAATGCATTACTTTTATGAGAGATGCCTGTATTTAAGAAAATAAAGTTGAAATTAAAAGCCTGTTTTTCTTTTCTTAAGTATTTACACAGATTTGCAGCCTACTTTCAACAGGGTGACATGGAATCAAATGGAAAATATGTAACAAGATCTGGTATGCAGGTAAATTATAATACAGGTCCTATTGTTTGGGGTGAACCTGGAACAAATGGGCAGCATGCATTTTATCAATTAATTCATCAAGGTATGAAATGAATATTTTTTATCCAAAAATTTTTAATTTGCCATTTTTTGTTTATAAATAATGTATTATAAAATTCAGGTACAAGATTAATACCATGTGATTTTATTGCACCTGTAAAATCTCATAATCCACTTCGTAACAATCTGCATCACGAGGTAATTAAAAATATTTTATACTAAAAAAAAAAGCAAGTATATTTATGTTATTTAAGTATATACAGCATATTTAATTTATAATTAACTAAAAAAATATATAAATTTATGAACATCTAAGTTTATATATATATTTAATTGTTAAACTTCATTTTATATGTTATAAACTTTTATATTTAATAGTTAACAAATATAAAAGAACAAAAGATTTGACATTTCATTCTTTTATATTTGTTTATTTTTAACATTATTTTTACAATTTAATGGATAAAAAAATTCAGATGAATGTATATTCATTCATATGCATCAAGTACTTATCAAAGATATCAGTTTTTATTTAAATTTTAGAAATGTCATCATCTTGAATTGAGTTATACAGAAAATTCAGATTTAATAGGCTTTATAATTTGAGTAAGAAAGATTCTTTAAAATTTGAATACAGTATTATTATTGAGATATTTGTAATATAGATGACAACTGGAAGTACACTTCAGTCTTAATAGTTATTTCTCTTGTTCAAGGTATCGTTTATTCTGAGTACTATTTTGTATTAAAGTAATATTTCTCTGGTGTACAGAATTGAATTTAGCATATAAGTCATCTTATGTACATACATTTAACCATTTAATTTTCCTTTATTAGAACTAAGTATAATAGAGGAAGGGGCAATATCAATTAATATAATGTTTTTGATATAGACATAATGATGTCATTATATCAGATTACAAAAAAATTAGTTTATCAGATTACAAAAAATCTAAAACTTATAAATAGGAGAAAGTAAACACAGCACTAAGTAGCTTCTGATATAATGACATAATGATGTCATTATATCAGATTACAAAAAAATTAGTTAATCAGATTACAAAAAATCTAAAACTTATAAATAGGAGAAAGTAAACACAGCACTAAGTAGCAAAAGTATATTTAATTATATTCATAACATTTTTGATCATATATTGATCATCATCATCAGTGAAAATCATCATAACAAACTTATAAAGAACTATGGAATTATAGAACAGTGAATATACATAATAATAGGAAGGAAGCGACTACAAAAATAATTTATATATAATTTTATATATTATAACAAATATTGGTGGTCTAATATATAAATATAATAATAAATATAAAATAACTAAATAAATAATAAATTCATAACAGGTAGAATTAGAACATTGCACATTACATAAATTTATAAACTAGTGTATTATATTATTGGCTAGCAGTCATGCATTTGGAAGTTGGTTCTTTGATCTTTCCATGATCATTAAGATTTCCACAATATAGCCTTCTTATATGGAATTGCATTCCTTTAGAATTCTGGTGTTGTTCCAATCAATTTCTATGTTGTATTTGTAAGCTCCAGTTACAAGAGCCATATTAGTTCTACCTAATTTAATGTTATGTTCAGTTACACAGGAATCTAGAGGGCTATCTATGATGCCAGTATATGCCTCTCTTCTGTCTAGGTCTTTGTTGAAAATCAGGATACAATAGATACCAGATCTTTTTCCCTTTATCTTTAGTTATCTACAAATTGTTGGGCATCATTTTATGCAGAGTTTAGTACTAAGTTTTGTGGCTGTATCTTTTACAATCCTTGTGTTAGAAATATTGTATGTTATGAGAAATAATTAGAGGATTGGATAAAATTGAGAGTATTCCCAGTATATATTTCTAACACAAGGATTGTATGTTATGAGAAATAATTAGAGGATTGGATAAAATTGAGAGTATTCCCAGTATATCGGTATTTCATGCTGGTACTCTGACCATAGATGTTTGCTCATTATTTTAGGGTGATAGAAGTTGCATATCTCATGTTATAAACTCTGCATGAAACAAACTCTGCCCAACAATTTACTAGTTGTGATGCTAGTCATTAATATAACAAATCATTGTGAAAAAAAGAATTAGAAATATGAAATTTTCAGATGATGCACTTTCTTTGAAGTTGATTTTTTTTTCTAGTTGTGATGCTAGTCATTAATATAACAAATCATTGTGAAAAAAAAGAATTAGAAATATGAAATTTTCAGATGATGCACTTTCTTTGAAGTTGATTTTTAGATGACATACTTTAATGATGATTTTCTCCTATCTATAATCAATTCAAAATAAAAAAATGCATTCAAAAAGTAGATGATTACTTTTTTCCAGATTTACTTTTAATTTGTTTAATACAGGCAATCCCCAACTTAAGTAGATCTAATATCTGTAGATCAACAGGACTATTATGTAGGATTATTTTTAGGTAATGATTCAGTCCAAACCCTCCTTAAGAAAAACTGGAAGTGTGAGACTCTGAATTGAATCCAGATTTTCCAAGATGGTAAGCAACTGCTTTACCACATGACATATGTGCTTATTCTTTAACAATAACTGTTTTTATTGTTACAACATTGTGACATAATAGTACTGTATAATGTATTCTCTGACATACATGTTTTGACTTATTTGTAGGGTTTGCTGAACAATCCATTTATGTAATTTGGAGACTGCCTATATGCTTATAAAAAGTCATAAAATAAAAATTTGCTGAGTGCAAAAAAATGCTCTTTGTTCATCAATAAAATCTATTCAGTGAATCCAGATCTTCCAGGATGGTAAGCAACTGCTTTACCACATGACTTATGTGCTTATTCTTTAACAATAACTGTTTTTATTGTTACAACATTGTGACATAATAGTACTGTATAATGTATTCTCTGACATACATGTTTTGACTTATTTGTAGGGTTTGCTGAACAATCCATTTATGTAATTTGGAGACTGCCTATATGCTTATAAAAAGTCATAAAATAAAAATTTGCTGAGTGCAAAAAAATGCTCTTTGTTCATCAATAAAATCTATTCAGTTTTTAAACATATTTATTTGGATGATTTTTTTGACTGCATTCAGACTGAAATTCATAACTATTGGAAAGAATTTCCAAGATAAATAGTAATAATACTTATAAATTGTTATATTTTTAAAATTTGAAAAAATATTTTTTTTTTACTTCTATGTATTCAATTAAATATATCACAAATTTTATCATAAAAAATATAGCATGCAGGTTTGAATATACAGTACAGCAAGGCTGTCCAAAAGGTGGCCTGCCAAGCCATTTTGTGCAGCCCGCGAGGCTTTCACGATTTTTGATATAATATTACTTTTTAATGTTATTTTTCACTTTTTTTATTACTTTTTTTAAGAGATTAATAAAAAGAATCCTAAAATTGAATTATATTAACTCAATTAATTAATTTTTCTTAATTATTAGTAATTATTTAACGATCGACAAGCTATCAATGACATCACATTTTATAAGACTTTCAATCACGTCAGTTTTAGTTTTAGCTATTTAAAGTTTTGAATTATGATTGTATTTTAGTTATTTTTTGGTTTGTTTTAGTTTTAGCTATTTAAAGCTTTGAATTATGATTGTATTTTAGTTATTTTTTGGTTTCTAACACTCACCATTTTAGCAATTGTGTGACCATTGTTGTGAGATTCTGTTTTAATTTTATTTTACGGTTTGATTTAAATTGGTTACAAAATAAAAAAAGGTACATATAATTTTTTATTCATTCTCCTGTTTCACCTATTCCCATTATTTATATGTTAAGATGAACTCGTTTAACGCTGTTTTGTTTAGCACTTAGTTTCTTTGGAACGTATCCCCCATGTTAAATGGGGTCTTACTGTAATTAAGAAAAAATTAATTAATTGAGTTAATATAATTCAATTTTAGGATTCTTTTTATTAAGATATTTCGCAGATCTCACATTATTACAAAAATCTGGAAACAGGAGAAACCTTTACCAACAATGTATTTGATTTGTCTGCTCTTTTGCAAACAGCACTGGTGCAGCAAAATACATTGAATATATATATAATCTAATCTTAGAAGACACATTAAATGATATCAGGCATGATCTATACATACAAGCTTAAATAATTCACTCTTGTAGATGCACACAATTTTGAATCTTTTCCCCATACATCAATGCCTTCATGTGGCCACAGAGAAAAGACTAAGGAAGTGAAGTCTGATTTTTACAGTAGTCATTCCACTGGTCTCTAACATTCAATCCAATGGACAATTCATCAAGCCAAGTCAAAGACAAAGGTTACTTAAACATTTAATCATTATTTTTATAGTATAGAATGATCCATAAATTTATAAAAATTATCTAATTGCATAAATAGCTTTATGATATATTGAATAAAATTCAAAAATCAAATCAACTTAATATTTAATAAAATTTATTAAAATAAATAATAAACCACTTCAAAACCTAAAGGCTTGTTAACACTACAATAGGATTACAAGGTTGAAGGATAAGATTCAATAGCCCAGAAATGGATTCATCCTGGAAATATATAGACATGAGAACTAGAATCAAATCCAGATCCTCCAATGGAGGTCTAACAACCTTTCATATATCCATCTAGCCAATACAAGCATCTTTTAATTTATAGTCAACAAAAAACAATTTAAATTTAAAATGCCTTCAATTAGAAATTACAAATTAAATTTAAATAATAGAATGTTTAGAATGTAAAATTATATATATACTAGCATACCCGTGCCTGGCGTTGCTCGGGCAATTCATGGTGTGTTACTGCTGTAATACTTGTTATTAACTTCTTTAGCAATGATCAGAATTATGAAAACAAATGCTAGATCAGTGCTGAAAGAATTGACTATTATTGTCTGTGCAAATACTACAAGTGAAGAAGAGATGAATACTGTCATATTTAAATGCATCAAATTTCAGAAACCAACATCAATGATCTTAATACAATGCAGACCCTACAAAAAAGTTTTTTCAAGCCTTAATTGAGTATATCAGTCAACAATACCCAGATGATCTCATGATGGTAGCAAATTAATTTCTCAAGTAACATGGCCTGAAGATGTGGATGAAAAAATAATTTATAGTGATAATGAAATCATTCAATTATCCAAACAAATTCAGTTCACTGAAGATGAAAGAAGAGATTTCTCAGCTGAATTCTGAGACTTTAAACCTCACCCAAAAATTATAGAGCCAAAATTAAAACATTTTAAAATCCGACTGAATACAATTCTAATATCATCTAGTGAGTGTGAAAGAGGTTTTTCTACAATGAATTTGCAAATGCTAGACTTACAATATAAACTCAAGACTGACACTTTAGATGCAATAATGTTCATAAAAATTAATGGATCAACACTGCAAAATTTTGATGCTGAAAAATATGCAGAGATGTAGTTGAACGGAGAGCATAACAGTTCTAATACTGCATCTTCACATAAAAAACAGTCCAGTCAGCCTGAAAATTTGATAAGCAAATAATTTCAAGTTATTAGTATTAATTACAATTTTTTTGCACAATTAAAAGCTTTGTAAATTTTAAATGAAAAAATACTTCATTGAAAACGTCAGTCATTGTGTTAGGCTGGGAACACACCTGTCATGATGTAAATAAATAATTATTTGGTATGCAAAAATTTCTTCTTCCTTAGTAAAAATCAGTTAATTTAAATGCTGATCCAAGTTATCAAAGCATATCATTACCATATCAGCCTAAATCTAGCAATTCTCATTTTTTCAATTTGATTTTTTTGAGAAAATTTTAAAAAATTTATTAAATCTGCATTAATAATAAAGTAAAAATAAAAATATTCTTTTTATTCTGTTTCAAGCAAGTTTTGTGTATGATTTTTATTAATCTAGAAAATATAAAAGGAAAAAATTTTTCCATTTTATACTTTAATAAAAACACATCATTTAAAAACTGCAAGAAAACACTAAATACTTTAAAATTATGTAGTTTTTTCTATGCTTTGAAGAATATTTCTTTTTATTCTTTATTATTAGTAAAGATTTAAAAACATCAAATTTTCTCTAAAATATCAAATTGAAAAATGAGACTTGCCTTAGATTTAGGCTGATATTATAATGTGTTTTGAATCAGTCATTTTAAAAACAACTAAAATAAATTATTCTTTTGTCAATATTTAATTAATGATAATATTCCATTATTAAGACTAAAATTTTGATAAATTAGATTTAGGAATGTAAATTGGTTTTCAGTATTTCAAAGTATTTCTAAATTAAATTAGGACCCTTGATATTTTTAGATTTATCAAAATATATATTAATTCTAATATAATAAAAACATGATGTATCAAATAATTGACTTTTTGTTATTTTTTATGAACTTATTCTTTCTAAAATAACTGGTTCAATAAATCTAGCAGTTTTGCTTTTACAATATAACATAAAAATTTTTTAAGATATGCATTTGAAAAATGTTAATATGATATTGAAAAAATACGTAGTGGCTCCAAAGAGCCAAAGCTGGATTCATGAATAATGTCATGCTGGTGGCCGACTCAATAATTTCACAATGTAAATTTGTAATGTTTTATTTCTCAAAAACTAAAAATCCAATTTCAAATCTAGTTATATATCTTTGTAGATTTTTCAAAATCCTCAAGTTTGCAAATACAAACCTGAGAAAGCTTGAATTTTTCAATTCTCTCAAATTTGCATCTCTATTACTCAGAGAATATAAGAGCTATATCAAAACTATTTATTGATCTAAAAACTACATTTTCTACTGAACAATTTTGTTGCTTACTGTTTATGTCTAGCTATTATAGTATAGAAATTATTGAGAGTGAAAGTAATCAAAGGACAATGGAAAATTAATAAAATGTGAACTTTTTAGTTTTTTGGGGGAAAAAATTATATTAAATATCAAATTTTCTAATTTTTTCTTGCATATTCATTGATGGCATTATATACTCAATAAATTAAGTATAAATTGTTTTGGAGATATAAGAGCAGTTGGATGTTTCACTTTTCATGATATCCTGAGTACTGTAGCATATCCCAGCATAGATGTTATTCATGTTAAAAGTGAGCAGACTTGTTGTAATATCATATTAGCATTAATAATCACTAGTTAGAGATTATTTATAATTGTTATAGTACTGAGTGTTTAAAAACTTACTTTATCCAAATTTGTAAATAATTTTGAAGGTAAAGAAGGCTCAACAGGAAAATCTTTCAAAACAAAATTTGTAGTTTTTGATATTACAAGTCCCAATGCCAGATCACATACTGCATATAATTTCTAAAAATATAATAAATTAATAAATTACAATTTTCATGAAATATTACTTTTATTTATGAATAAAGAAAATCATCAGGTAATGAAAATAATGGATGCTACAGTTACTTTAGAAAAAATTTCAAAAAAATCTTTTTTTAAAATCAAAAACTTTAAATTATACATCTTATTTACAAGGGTAATTCAATAAGTAAGTTACAAATTGAAGTTGCGACTTTCATTTTTTAATTAAGTGCGGGAAACTCACCACTAGATAGCAGCACTATCTAGTTTTATTGTGACGCACAACGATCGTTCTGCATGACTGTACAAGACGGCGGTGCTCCTGAGTACATGTATCCCAATAGAATAGAGTGCCATTGTGCGTTTTTTGTGGGCAAAACATATGGAAGCAAAGGATTCCACAAGGAAATGCTGTCCGTGTATGGTGAACATTGCCTGTCACGTAAGGCAATCCATAATTGGGTGCAGAAGTTCTCGGAAGGACGGACAAGTAGCGAAGACGAACATAGAGCCGGTCGGCCGGTGGAGAGCGACGCTGAGGTCATTCAAGTGGGAGGTCCTCCAACATCCACCTTACAGCCCGGACCTTGCCCTGAGCGATTTCCACTTGTTTGGCCCTTTGAAACATCATCTTTCGGGAGAACGCTTTCCTGACAATGAAGCGGTTGAAAGAGCAGTGCGCACATGGTTTCAACAGCAACCAAAAGAATTTTACGCCACAGGTTTCCGGGGACTTGTGAAACGGTGGGACAAGTGCTTAAATTTGTATGGAGATTATGTTGAAAAATAAATGTTGTTTGTTTGTCATTATCTCCATTCATTTCTTTTCAATCACGATTTGTAACTTACTTATTGAATTGCCCTCGTATTTTCTTTTAGGTAATTTTATGTAATGTGATATTTATCCTATTACATTAGACATTTTAAATTATTTACATTTAGGAAATTATTTTAAATGTTTCATAAGTGAACTAAATCTCAGTTTAGATAATACAAAATAAAAGAGAACAACAAGATTATTTCTTGAATCAAAAATATTTTCGATTGAAGAAATAAAATTGTTCTCTTTTATTTTAAATGTTATGCACTACAGGGTGTTATAAATTTTAAATGTATTATATTAGATATATGTTCTAGGTTTCATTCTAAATAGGAACCCTTGTTAGTATAAAAGTGAAAGTGACCCAAGATTGATTAAAAATGTTTTTGATCTCCAATTCCAAAAATACGATTTATTGATATTTGTTTAGGATTGCAGTATGTATAATAAATATTATTTCTTCAATTTGTTATTTTCCAATTATCTGTTTATTCTATTAAGACAATGCATTACTGAATAAAATTCCTTACTAAATACACAAAATATAGAAAACTAGAAAACAAATATAATACAGGTAGGCCTCTATTAGTGCGAATAATTGGTTCCACGAATTTCTCGCACTATTCGAAGAATTTTACGCCACAGGTTTCCGGGGACTTGTGAAACGGTGGGACAAGTGCTTAAATTTGTATGGAGATTATGTTGAAAAATAAGTGTTGTTTGTATGTCATATTCTCCATTCATTTCTTTTCAATCACGATTTGTAACTTACTTATTGAATTGCCCTTGTAGATTAACTGAAAATATTTAAAAAATTATCATATGTAATCATGTATAAGCCAAGAAATTTTTTCCAAAAAAAATTTTTTTTTTTGGAAAAATACTTTATACATGGAGTTGTAAAAATTAAAAAATTTTTTGCAAGATTTAAGATTTTCTGGTTCAGTCACACTTCATTCTTGTCATGCCAACCACTATATTTACTCCTAATAAATATAATCTTACTGATTCTTTCAATTTTTACTGTTAAAAATATGTGATTATTATGACTGTACATAAATTAATATTTTTGTAAGTACTTAAATATAAGATACTGTACAAATACAATCAAAAATATATAAAGCAGTTGCATGCACCACCATATTTATTTTTAAAAATGTTTATTTCTTCTTGATTATATTAATAAAAATATGTATGTATGTATATCAAGTTGCCACTCAAATGGTATAAAAATATTCCAACTTTTTCTAGATTATTTTTAAAAAATTCCAGTTTTTTTTTCACACATTAGTATAACAGATAAATATTAATTTGCAAAATAGTTAAAACTAAAGAATATCTGAGGAGAAGAGTTCAATATTAATTAATCCATTAAAACATGCACAAATAATTCAGTTATAAAAGTATCAATAGAACATAATGTATAGTTGAGAGCTTGCAGTTCTGCTTTTTAACTATAAAAGGCAATTATCAATTAAAAGGATATATTCACCAATCATTACATTCTGTCATACACAAACCAAAAATAAAAACTGGCACAAATCCTGGTTTGATTGGGAATACAGAAATCACAAACAAGAAACATTTAGTTTATTCCAACTTAGCAAACAGGATCTACTTTTCAAAGAAGAGTATTTAAAAGTGAAGAAGGAATATAAAACCATACTTAAAATTGCAATAATTTAGGGAAAACTAGACTTTACAGAAAATAGAAAATAGTAATAAAAGACCTTGGATCTTGTTCCCAAGATACAAACAAAACTATATCCCCGTCTTTGATGGTCTTGCACTGGAAAACCACTTCAAGCAACTACTAACAGACCCTAAGCCTGTAAATGAGATACACACCCATTCTGACTTGGTAAACTCTGAACCATGGCAATACCAGAAATTCACAGAAATTGAACTATGCAAGTGTTATGAAACTCCTAAAAAATAATAAAGCACCTGGGCAAGACAATATCACCAATGAAATATTTAAAACAAAGTTACACCTTGACTTGGGAAGTCCTATTTGAAATATTCAAACTTTGTCTAAGATACGGCATAATACCTGAACAATGGAAAAAAGCAACACTAAAACTCCTCTATAAAGGAAAGGGTGAAAGAGAAGATCTAAATAACTTCAGGGGAATCTCTCTCCTCTTGTGCTAATACAAAATATTTTCCTCTCTGATATATCACAGATTAAAAGATCATTTAGATACATTGTTCCCAGCTGAACAATTTGGATTCAGACAAGATAAATCAACATGTCATGTAATAAAACACCTCACGAATGATATTAAAGAGAATCTGAACAAGCCTAAAGGTAAACTCTCTTGTGCATTTCAGATATTGTGAGAGAACACATTATAAATATTAGCAACGGTCTTAAAACTGTGTGTAAAATTTCCCAAAACAAAGGAGTGGCTCAAGGAGACTCCCTAAGTCCTTACCTGTCTCTACTCTATATAAGAGATCTACCAAATGAAGTCAGGACAAATAACATGAAGACAATAACTTATGTATGCAGATGGCTTAGCTATATATTCAACATCACTTCCTGACCTACAAAAGGCTCTTAACAAACTATGCAAATGGTGTTCAATCACTATGATGAAGGTGAATGAGAAAAAGACTGAGGCCATCAAATTCAGAAGAGGAGGGAAATTAAGTGAAAATGACATCAAGCTCAATGATCATCAGCAAATATGCTTATCTATGAGTCACATTAACAACCAAGCTATCATTCACTCACCATGTTAATACACTCAAATGCAAAGCTAACATAACAATCTGCATCATCCCAAATCTAATGAACATCAATAGAAGATTGTCAAAAAATCTCCAGGATAAAAATAGAACCCATATTAACATATGCCAAAGATGTAGTCATTCCAAATCTATCCCTATAGAACTTTAAGGAGTTGGATAAGAACAAACAACTTTCATAAAGAAGTCTTTAGGAGTACATATCAATGTCTCATATACTTTGTCATAAAATTACCTCCATCCCCACCTTTACTGAAGATTTAGAAAACAGCAGCCTAATAAATGAGGCAATTCTAAACAAATAGAGAATGCACAGACAAGCTAAATTAAATGATTATAAATTTAATAAAAAATTTATAATCATTATATTCATATAATCATAAAAATTTAATAAAAATTAAATGATTATAAATTTTATTAAATTTAATGATTAGAATTACAACTTAACATGGATGGATAATAATCCTAATTGGAAAAATAATGACTTCAAAAACTGAAGCAAATTTATAAAACTCTCTCTTCATGGCTTTCATCTTAAACTATGTAAAGACAAGTTTCCATTATGCCTCAGAAGAATGTATATGCTCATACTGTGATAACAATACAAGACAAAATTACATATCTATTTGTACATATTTCATTAACATGTCACTACAAAATATTCTTTCTTTGTAATGCAATATTGCCTTTGTATGCAATATACAAAAATAAGCATATTATTATTATTAAAGGCAATTATAAAAACTTAATAAATAGTTTTTAATTAAAATTTATTCAAATTAAAAAGATGTTTATTTATTTTCATAATTTTTTAGATAATTATTCAATTTGGTTATTTATGCTCTTTTCTTCAATTGCTGACTCTTGAACAAGCTTTCCTTTTTTTTTACTACAGTCGAACCTCATTAAGACAAATCTTACGGGACTGACAAAATTTGTTTGTCTAAACTGTCGTTCGTATTATAAGTAGGAAATGATGTCATAAGTAGGAGGAAATGACATCATCTACTCGTTAAACCAAGTTAAAGTGGGTTCAAACTACGAGCGATTGGAATGACTTCACTGACCGACCGATCGATTCCACCAACTTTGAGCCAAGCAGTTCACATTACATCGCCGACTGTCTAATGATATCTTGTATTAGCCAATCGAAGCTGTTGTTATATTCTGATAATACAACGAATCATCATCTGATAAATTTTCCTCACAATCAGAAAATCATCGTGGTGACATATATCATATACCTAAGGATACTGCCAAACTTCATTTATTAATTCTTCGATAAAATCTTTATCAGCAAAGATGGCAATCAAACATCACAAACTACCCGCCAAAGAAAGAAAATACGATTGGCTGTTCAGAAAGCACTCTGATTGTTTATTGTTGGCGGACTACGGCAACTAGACTTCAAATATTCAACCAGGTGAAACTTGGTCGGTTGTACGACTGGACCGACTGCTGTTGCTATAGAAACGTGACGTAGAATCGGTCCAGTCGGCCGTAATGTGAACCCAGCCTTAAATGTATTAAAAATGATAAGCATAATTTAAATCATGCATATCATTTTTAATGTTATAGTGTTCTATCGCATAGACCCTTTACTGAACAAAAACAAAAAAAAAAAAAAAAAAAAAAAAAAAAAAAAAAAAAAAAAAAAAAAAAAAAAAAAAAAAAAAAAAAAAAAAAAAAAAAAAAAAAAAAAAAAAGATCAGATTTAATAAGAATTTATTTCAAATTTAATATTTTAAAATACATGAATGTTTGAAAGAAAATAACAAACATATTCAGTACATTATTACACAATTCTGTTGAGACCGGATAAGTACTATATTGCCATTTTTATAATAAAGATAAAAAAATTACTTTATTTGAACAGTTGTGGTTTATTTAAATTAATTTTTAAAGTAATCCAAACAGCATACGGTACATGAAATCGCAGCTAGCTGCAGTTGTTTACTAGATCTAATGATAGTTACATCATCCTGGGGACCGATTCTTCAATCCCCTTATCAGTAAAAACGGAACCAGAGAAGAAATCCCATTGTTTCCTATGGGAGCTTAAGATTCGATCAAATAAAACTGTAATCTTAAGCTAACAGCTGTAAACTCATCGAAACTTAAAGGTGTGGTGTGAATTGGATTATTAAGCTGAGATGTACTGTATATTTGACAAAGAAAACAAATTCATCTTAATGAACCATAGCGTGAATACATGGGACCACGAAAATTTCTTCGTACTAACAGAGAATTTGTATTAAACAAGTTTGTTATAAACGAATAATTTAACATTATTTGAATATACTCCAGGCTGGGGATGGGAAAGATAGTTCTTACTATTGAAAATTTGTCCTAAGCGAGTTCATCTTAATGAGGTTTGACTGCATAACATTTTTATTTGATTAATTATTTTTTTCCCACTCTTTTTTTTCCTTCTTCAACAAGTTTCTTTTGATATTCTAAAGCTTTGTGATAATGTGAATGTGATGCCTTGGCATAATTTTTCAATTCTTTTATTATGGGTACATTAAACTTTTCCATATGTTTTAATTCCATCAGACACAGTAAGTAATGAAATTATGTTCCTTTAGATTTTCAACAAAGCATATCTTTGTTTTTTAAATAAGACACTTTCTACTGTGGCATTTTTATGAAAAAAAGGAAATCTTAAAAATGATTTTAAAACTATCTTGAAATATTTCATCATTAAGTAAATGGAAATTTCATTCTATGACAGAAAGGTTTTGACATCTACTGTAGGGGATATATTAGAGGAAGTAGTTTCGATTGTAAAGTCTGGAAACTCTCCGCACAGCAGTTTGTAAATACTGTTTGTTGAGACAATAGCATATCGAGTACCAAATCCCCTCCCCCTTTTTTGTAGCTGCGGCCCTCTGTATCTCTAGTAAACATGGCTATGGCCCTTGGGTTCATCATAATTGGACAGCACTGGAGTATAGTATTCTGGTTCTTTAATAATATTTAAAGACAAGTTTCTCCAGTGAGAGCAGTTTGATGTTTATTTGCTAATTGAATTTTTAAATAAATTTTATATTCTGCATAGAAAATACTCATATCAGAAATAACATTAAAACACGAATTCTTAAAAAATATTTGATATAAAAGTATGATTAGAAATACTAGATTAAAAATTATATTTCAGCACATTAAATATATTGAATTTCTTTCAGTTGCTTCTCTCCAATTTTTTGGCACAAACTGAAGCTCTTATGAAAGGAAAAACAAAAGATGAAGCAGAGAAAGAGCTTAAACAATCTGGAATCTCTGAGGATAATATAAAGAAAATTCTTCCTCATAAAGTAAGAATCAGATATTTTAAATATTTAATTACTTTAAAGTGGAAAATTATTGAACTATCAGGAATATATTTTTAAAGTAATAGAGAGAGAAATTGATTAATATAATGATAGCAAAATTCAATATAACTCTTCATAAATTTAAAAGTTAAAATGATAAACATTATTTTAAATGTATATATATTGTTTCCAACAAAACAGACACTAAGGAATGTATATTGGGAAATATAGTAATTGCTGATAAAATAAAAATATTGCCATAATACTATTTAACATATTTTAATAAATATAAAACATGTAAAAAATGTTAGAAACAAACATTAGAAAAATTTATTAATCCAAATATAATTTTTATATTTTTAAAGATTGACAAAGATCTCATAAAAGCAAAAACATATTTCTGAATATTTAATAAAATAGTTTATTCTTGTTGAAAGACTTATCAAGTGTGTATTTATTGGTTGTTGAGAGAGAGGCAGTAAGTTCATTTTTCAATAAAGCTAATGTGAAATTTTTTCAGTTTTAATTTCTCCTATGAGGAAAAGTAAAAATATCTTATATGAAATAATATACTCTATAATAGCAGTTTCCAATTTGCTGCATTTGACTTGATAATCTTTTTTTGCAGTCCTTGCCACATTTTCATTATAATTGTAACAACATATTCAGAAAAAAAATTGCAAGTATTTTTTATGAAATATTTGAAAATCAATTTAAATTATATTAAAATTCAGTTAAAACAGTTGATTTGTAAGTTTGAAGTTGAATTTTTTCATTACAAAAAATTCAATCAATCAGTTATTTTCCAATTACAAATGCCTTTATATCATTATTTAACTATTTGCATTTTAATTTTTTTAATCTGAAAAATTGATTATTTTATTTCTTGTAAAAAGTCTTTCTTATAAGACATTAATCTTAAGTTCAGCTTCCTACTAACAAAAGATATCAAAAATGGCTTTTTGAAGATAAGTTTGAGACACTTCTATAATTTATCTAGAATGTTTTCATTTAAAATATTCTTGATAGGAAAAATTCTGTAACTTCTTCAAAAAATTCAATAATTATTATTTTTTTTACTGGAAAGGGAATTGATTTTTTTCAAAAAATGAAAATTATGATAAAAGTAAATTTTTCATCCCTGAAGAATTTTTATAATAATATTTGAGATTTACTGGAAAGGGAATTGATTTTTTTCAAAAATTAATTTAATTTTTTTCAAAAATTAATTTAAAACATTTTTAACAGAAAATTATGATAAAAGTAAATTTTTCATCCCTGAAGAATTTTTATAATATTTGAGAGAATTTTTTAACAGAAAATAGTTTCATTCTTAGTACAATTAATAAGAAATCTTATTTATGTAAAATAATTGCAATATATTTTTATTAATTTTCATTGAATAAAGATTAAGAAGAAACAAATTTAAAGGTACAGTATCTATTGTATACACTTGATTGTAGCATAACTATTGCTTGATAATAAAAATTTATTGAAATTACCATATATCAATTAAAGTTTAATAAAAAATAGCTTTTGTTTATACATTACTAAGTTTCCAAACATTAGTCTGAAATAGATCCATGATTTTTCATTTTTAAGGTTATAAATTAGATTAGTAAATAAAATTGTATATAGGTCAAGAGGCTTGACAGTGATTAAATCAAGTACAGTAGTCACTGATAGTTTTTATTAGAAATAATTTCAGCGAAAATTCTAAGTCTCTCTATTTTTTATTCTAAGTTCACTATATTTATCAATAATAATAATAATAATAAAGAAAAGTATTCATTAGAATACCAATTGCAAAATTTGAAATCTAGAAATTGCTCTAGTTCTTTTATTAATTAAACTTAGAGAATATCAGTTTTTCTTCTTCTCTACAGACGACTACTGCAGATTATACTGTCAGAAATAATTTCAGCCAAAATTCTAAGTTTATTATTATTATTATTACTGATAAATATAGTGAAGAAAAGTATTCATTAGGATACCAATTGCAAAATTTGAAATCTAATTAATAAAAGAACTAGAGCAATTTCTAAACTTAGAGAATATCAGTTTTTCTTCTTCTCTACAGACGACTACTGCAGATTATACTGTTCAATTTATATTAATGATTATTTGAGATTCTCTGAAAATTTCATCACAATTGAATCAAAATGAAAAAGTAGAAATGTAGAATCTCTTCTACATAAATAACTCTATACATTGCATTGTTTAACTTGTTTTTGTCCAAATTTGGAATCTAAATATATCCTAGTTCAAAAGTCTTCTAAAATCCAATCCAATCCAAAAATAAAGGGATATAGAAGAAGAGAATTCTTTTTTTAGAAATGTCACTAAATATATTATTCAATAAATTTTAATCATGTCTGGAAGATAAACATTTATGTAATTAACACTTTCAGAAAATTTCAGAATAGCATCAAAATGAAGAGCGTAGTATGTCTTCCATCATGATGTGCTAACATATTGTTAGAATGTATCTTAGAAAATAATTTTCATTTAAAAAATAAATTATATTCATTCAGAAACATCTAATATAAAAAAAAAATAAGTAGCCTAATTTCATAATAGTGTACTCAGATTATAATAATTTGTATGTTAATTTGATTGATAATTTATGAAAATAAATAACATCAACAAAAAAGCCATATGTAAGTTATCACAGATATATTAATGTTTTTGATTAGTTTAATAGTTTTTCTTTTATGATAATAGTAATGTAGATCAGTACTGTTCCTACTCATTATTCCACTTATTAAAATTGGAAAGAAAAAAATTTTGTTTATTTAAAGTATGAAAATAACTTTGATTTTTCTTGACTCTGTTATTTGATTGTCCTTGTGTAAATAGCTTATATGAAATATTTATACTCTATAACAGCAGTTTCCAATTTGCTGCACCAAAAATGCAGAAAATGAACAACTGCTGAAGTAATAGTCCTACTGTAAATGGTAATTGATACAGCTGTTTAAATTTCAGATAATTAATTTCATATCAGAAAGATTCTTTAATAATTTCTATTGAATTAAACATGAACCTAATTTTGCATTTTTGTTAATAATTGAAAATAAGATCAACTATCATGAATTAGTCCTTAAATAAATTTCAAAACTTATTTTTCAGGTTTTCTTGGGAAATAGACCTACAAATTCAATTTTGGTTGATAAACTATCATGAATTAGTCCTTAAATAAATTTCAAAAAACTTATTTTTCAGGTTTTCTTGGGAAATAGACCTACAAATTCAATTTTGGTTGATAAAATGACACCCTTCAATTTAGGAGCATTAATTGGTTAGTTTTTTATACTGAATATAATTTATAACTATAGTGTAATCCTAATTATCCAAAGTAAATGTGGACAGAAGGAACTTCAGATAATACTGACTATCCAATAAATTAGCATAATTTACACTATTTTCAATTTAGACTTATTTATTGAACAAAATTTTTGTTGAATTCTATGCAAAAGATTAAAACTATCATCAATTTTTTTATTTTGTATTTGAGTGTCAAGCACAACCTATGCATATTCTGTTAAAAATAAAACTATATATAACTTTTTGACAGTTTACATTGGATAATGTGGAACTTCAATTAAATCTCAGCTAAACAGGAATTTACTGTATATGTAATTATTTTCTGGCAGTGGCATAACCAAGAATTTGTTGGGATACAAAAGTTTTAATAATCAAATATGACATCCAGACAGATAGCCAATAAAAAATTTGCCAAACAGACATTATGTCGAATGAACAATTAACTTTTTAAATTTTGTTTCTTCCTTTTTTATTTTTATTGTATTTTATTTTTTAATTTTATTTATTTATTGTAATATAATTGCTTTATAAAAAAAAATGATGATTTAATGACCCCCCTTTCCAATTTCAGTCATAAATGATTTTGATAGAAATTGTATGACACCCTATGTGAAAATATGATAAAATTTGAAGTTGTAAGTGACATATTTGGCACCATTGTTAAACTTAACTCCCATAGAATAACATGGCAGAATGTTCCAAACAGGATTCCTCTTTATCATATATCACAGAAGACCCTCTCAAATTTATATTTTTGCATCGTAATAGAAAATCCATCCATATGATTAAAATTGGATAGGAGTCCCTCAATGATCTGTTGTTTGTTTTATAAAGCAATTATATTGCAAAGAATAAGTAAAAACAACAAAAATGAAATAATAAATAAAATTTAGAAAGCTATATATCCATTCTGTGAAACGTCCATCTGCCTCAAATACTGTATTTGATTATTTAATTTTTTTGATATTAAAAGTTATTTATAGCAGTGCTTCTCAAAGTGTGGGTTGCGACCCCATATGGGGTTGCATAACAAAATTTGGGAGTTGCAGAAATTTCAGCAAATGTTTTAATTCGTATTCCTAATTTATATACCTCTATACCCAGGATTGCGAAAATATTTTCTCGGGTAAAAGAGGTCGCCAAGTAGAAAAGTTTGAGAAGCACTGATCTATAGCTAACTTAAAATTATACTAGTGAGAATTCAATTTAATACAAACATTAATTAAGGCAAGATATGCATATGCATAATTTTCATCTCTGGTTATGCCATTGTTTTCTGTTCTTTTTAATGTAAGTAAAATATTATAGTGCTTGAGTCAATTTAAATTGAAATAAATATTATTTTATTTTGAAAACAATATAATTATTTGTAGCAATGTATGAACATAAAATCTTCACTCAAGGAATCATATGGGATATAAATTTATATTGTTTTCAAAATAAAATAATATTTATTTGTAGCAATGTATGAACATAAAATCTTCACTCAAGGAATCATATGGGATATAAATTCATATGATCAGTGGGGGTAAGAATTCAAATTCATACAATATAGATAATTATATAAATATCAATAAAAATCTACATGCAATTTTCAAACTTTATATTTATTTAGAGTGGAATTGGGAAAACAATTGGCTAAAGTTATTCATCCTGAACTTCAATCAGCTGATCCTGTATCTAGCCACGATTCTTCCACAAATGGTTTAATTAATTTTATCAAAGCAAATAAATAATGTATGACATTATTTCAAATGACGTCATTTAAAATATAAATTGGTTACTAGAATTTTAAAAAATGGAATATTTTAGAAACTTGTTGAGAAAAATAAAATATATTACAATGATTATTTTATGGAATACATCCATTTGCTGAAGACTGCCATCTATAACAGTATTAAAAAGTGGAAAATAAATGAAAAATATATCATGCATGTTATAGATCATTGTTATTTAAAAAACATTCAAGCTAAATATTAAAATGTTAAATTAATGCATAGTTTTTAAACCATTAACTGATTATTATTTGTTACTTTTTTAAATATTTTGAAAAATATTTTATAAATTTAATATTGTGATTAAAAAAAATCAAGTTCCTAGAAATTTTGTTTAGATTTCTATGGTATGTTTTATTATTATTATTGTTCAGGAAAATGAAGAATAAAATAATTGTTGTTGGTATTATGATTGTTTACTGTATTATTTTAAAAAAAAATGAAACATTTTAATTTTTATGTTCGTGCAGAATAATTGGCAAATTGTCTTTTGACATTGAATAAATACACCATATTAAAAATATTTTTATTTTATCTGAAATTTTTGTTTGCTGTCCTAGAGAATTTATATTTCTAAGAATGAAAATGACATTTAGTATAAGGAAAAATATTTTTATAGTCAAAAGTAGCTAGCAATTTTTCCTAGCATTCAATCACAATGACTAATATAGAAATTTTCTTGTTACAAGTACAGCTATTGTCTTCAGATAAATTTTGCTTCAGTTATTTTTGTCTTTTTCATTCTCCATACTAGACTTGAGCAATTAAGAAAAATAGAATTTTCTGTTACATCTAAATTAACTTTCAAAAATGTTTTTATATAAACCGTAATGATTAATATATTATCATGCAATTATACTTTATACGAGGGGGTCACATCATATACTTGTAGTACGAGGTTGCGCTGCTAGGGCGCTGTGGGAGGACCTCTCCTGAGTCAGTATGCCATGTGGCATCAACTGACAATGACACACGTGGTTTTTCTGGCAGTTCTGTGTATGTGTGTGTAGTGCACTCGTGACCCGAAGAAATGGCATATTCTCACAAATAATGTGCGGCTATGAAGTTTTGTTTTTTACTCAGCAAGAACGCAGCTGAAACTGTTGTAATGATGCAAACAGCTTACAAAGAACATGCTGTCAGTAAAATGCAAGTGGACGAATGGTTTTCCCGGTTTAAAAGGGGGGAAATGGCCATTGAAGATCAGCCCTGTTCTGGTCGTCGTACAAGTGTGCGAACCGAGGACAACAGGGCCAAAATCTGTGATCTCATCAGGGTACATCAACGCAGAACAATTGACCAATTCAATGACTTATCCAGGTTGTCCTGGAACTCCGTTCAGCACATTTTCCACGACAATTTGGGAATGCAATGAGTAGCTGTTAAGTTTGTGCCCAGACTTCTTACCGAAGACCAAAGGGATTGTCATGTGGAAACCTGTCCTGCAATGAAGGATGCAGTCACAGATGATCCACAGTTTTTCAACAAAATCATCACAGGCAATGAGTCATGGTGCTATGGGTACGATCCCAAAAGTAAACAACAGTCAAATCAATGGAAGTCACTTTGTTCACCTTGTCCAAAAAAAACTCGTCAGGTTAAATCGAATGATTAAAGTTGTATTAAAAAAAATAAAATCCATGCTTTTTATCAAGAAATTCTGATTATTTTTGGGTCCACCCCTCATATATATTTATATCTATAGTTACTTAATATATTTTATAACAATAAAATTTACTAAATTATTTCTGTTTCTAAAATAAGTTAAAATTATGGATTAATATATATTAGAATCATATGGTTTTTAAACATGTTTAGTATATCAGTGATTTCTTTTTTGTTTTATAAAATTTAAAGTTTATTCAAATTTTGTCCTTCAATAAGAAGAAATGCAAATTCAATTAAAAATATGAAAACAATTTATTTTCAAAATGACTGAAAAGTAATTTGAAAAAAAATAAATAAAATTCAGTAAAAATTCATTTTAATTTTGTACCTTTTTGAAAAACTGTCAATTTTCTTTTAAATAATAAATAATTAGCAAACTGTGTTAATAGAGCACTAAATAGAAGAAAAACCAAGCACTATGCAGAAATAAAACCTTTATTTCCTAAAGGAACATTTTCGACCATTCTCCACTGGTCTTCTTCAGTTAATGTCAACCCCTATACAGAGAGCCAGGAGAAATCTCCCAGCTCTCTGTATAGGAGTTGACATTAGCTGAAGACCAGTGGGGAATGGTCGAAAACGTTCCTTTAGGAAATAAAGGTTTTATTTCTGCATAGTGCTTGGTTTTTCTTCTTTATTTGGATTAGTTGCAGAATGTCTACAACTTTACTAAATACAGATATCATAATCATTGTAAAAAACCTGGTATTAATAAACTTATTTATGATGTAATGAAATAAATTAAATCCATGCTAAAAATGGTATGCAATGTCAACTAGGGTATCCCTTCATTTTACAAACCCTTAATTTAATGAAGAGCATAAATCTATTCCACTTTCATTTTGTGAAAAACTATTTGATAATCAATCATCCACTGTGATTTGTTTAAAATCAATGTTTTTCTTGCCTATTTTCTTCACTTATTATATCAGATATATTAAATTTACTCTGTACCATTGTTTTTAAGACAAAATTCACTTCCACTTTAGAGTACTTAGTAGCACTTTTCAGTATCAAATCAAGTGATACTGAAAAGGCTTGGCTTGTACCAATAATATGAATATTTATAAAGTATTTACTTCATTTTTTCAATGGTTTTGCAATTATATAGTACTATTTAACTTTATAAAAACAATGATTATTGTCTGTCCTCGAAAGCCACGCCTAGCTAAGGTGGTTGAGTCCAAATGCGAAAGGGAGAGTTGCAGTCGGGAATTATTGAATTATTATTATATTAAGTTCTGTTAAATATACTATTTCCAACATCAAAACTAATCATTTAGCATTCGACATTACCATAAACTTCCATTCAACTTCAGTTATCTTGTGTTGTTAGACATTACAATAAACTTCCATTCAACTTCAGTTATCTTGCGTTTGTGACATTACAATAAACTTCCATTCAATTTTAATTAATCATTTAGCATTCGACATTACAATAAACTTCCATTCAACTTCAATTATCTTGCATTTGAAAACATCCATGAGCGAAGCTGTCATCCCTATTTTATCACTGGACTCGTTCAGTTAGCGCAAGCGTACTTGCATTGATGGTCGCGGCTAAGCTGATCGGACAGTACACATTATTCTAGTTGTATAAGTCTCTAATATATTTTTATCCCTATGTGAATTTGAAACACGAATGATATTTTATAGTTCTATTGGAAGATATCTAATCTAACCAATGTAATGATATAAATAGACATAAAATTATTCATTTATTTATTAGTTTTATTAAAATAATTACCATAAAAAATTTAATATTGATGATTTCAATTCTATTAATTATAATTTGCAGGAAAGAAATTTTTTCTAATAATTTAACAAAGATTATTTTGTCAAATTATTAAAAAAATAAATTCAAATTTATTAATGAAAATTTTTAATAAATAAATAAAACACCATGATGGGCAAGTTTATTGCCTTATTAGGCTTAAATTTGAAGATCACTTTGCATTTAATAGCTATGAAATTCAAAGTCGAATGACAATTAGTAGGCTAATTGTCATTCGACTTGTTATCCAGAGCCAGATTTGCATTTTTGGGGGCCCTAGGATGAGCAAGGCTTTGGGGCCCTTAAAAATTCAAATCATCGGCTACATCTAATTTTAAAGGCTCCTACCTTATTAAAATTTTAAAGGTTCCTTATAAGTTATAAGGAGCCTTTAAAATTTTACTTTCTATCTAGCACTTTAATAAAAACTCATTTTAGTTATTAAAAGTTGAAAACTGATAGAAGTTTTGGGGCCCTAGAATCGCGGGACCCTAGGACACAGCCTAGTTGGCCTATAGGTAAATCCAGCCCTGTACTTAAACTATTGTATTATAATTTACATAATTATATTTACCTATTCATATAATTAAAGCATTAATATAAAATGGTGATGACTTTTTGGTATCCAAAAACCAGTAAAAAATTTTTGCATTGGAATTAATAGGAAATAAGAACAGTTTATATGATCCCAGTAATTTTATAAACTGAGGGTTACCTGTATTCAAAAAAACACTGATTTCATGGAATTTGTGAATTCAAATCCATGAATATATTTTCTAATTGAATAATTAAATACATAATTGTCTTTGCAACACATCAAACTAATCATAGGTATACAAACAGCCCTTAGCTTGATTTTAAAGTATTTTCATGTCAATTTTTTTTACATCATAATGTAATATATATTATACATTTTCTTCATAATAGTGCTATAAATTCAACATTTAATATTAATTTTATCATAATTGCTACAAACTTATTCAACTTATGTCACATTTTCACAGAATTACATATGTAAATCAAGATCTAGCACTTTTATTAAGAAAAAATGAGTTTTTATTAAAGTTTTAAAAGTTGAAAACTGATAGAAGTTTTGGGGCCCTAGGATACGGCCTAGTTGGCCTATAGGTAAATCCAGCCCTGTACTTATCTTAAACTATTGTATTATAGTTTACATAATTATATTTACCTATTAATATAAAATGGTGATGACTTTTTGGTATCCAAAAACCAGTAAAAAATTTTTGCATTGGAATTAATAGGAAATAAGTGAAAATTTATAAATTTTCATTTAATGAACAGTTTATATGATCCCAGTAATTTTATAAACTGAGGGTTACCTGTGTTCAAAAACACACTGATTTCATGGAATTTGTGAATTCAAATCCATGAATATATTTTCTAATTGAATAATTAAATACATAATTGTCTTTGCAACACATCAAACTAATCATAGGTATACAAACAGCCCTTAGCTTGATTTTAAAGTATTTTCATGTCAATTTTTTTTACATCATAATGTAATATATATTATACATTTTCTTCATAATAGTGCTATAAATTCAACATTTAATATTAATTTTATCATAATTGCTAGAAACTTATTCAACTTATGTCACATTTTCACAGAATTACATATGTAAATCAACAATTCCTTAAAAAAATGTCTCCAAAAGATCTCGCAATCATATCGACTGATTGGTATGAGATCTTTGTTTTTGGTGGTGATAAAATTGGATTAAATCAGCTAATTTTGATTATATAATTAGTAATTTTGGATTTCTTAAACTTGCAAAATAAATAAAATTTCTCAGATCTAATATATAAAATTTTAACCAAATTTTATTTTCAGTATAGATAAATGAAAGAATATATTATTAATCTAATTTAGTAAATTGATATATAAAAATAAAACTTATTAATTCCTTATTTTGTCTCAAAATTTCTAGCCAAAAAATTGTATATATACAGTTCCCAAGTTACACAGATTCATACTTGCATAGCAATTCATCGAAAAATTACAAGAAAAATTTACTGATTGAATTGCATAAAGGTTATAATGCAGATATGAGAAAATGTGCTTTGCAACATATTTTTTCCCCTTATTTCATCATGTGTGTGTTTTTTTGTGCTTATTAGGTAAATAAGCCATGATCCCTCCTGAAAAACCTGGAGGTGTGAAACTTTGAATCGAATCTCCAAGATTGTAAAAACTGATTTATATGTAACTATCCAACTAACTTATGTACTTATTCTTTTAATTATTTTTATTGTTACGTCTTTTGATAAACTAGTACTGTACAAGACATGCTTCGGCATGTGTATCTTTTGACTTATGTAGGGTTATGTGAAAGACCATCTAGATAAATTGGAGAGTTTATATATATGCAGTAATTATTCAAATTCCTTATGTAATGAAAATCTTAAATCCCTTGAGAAAAGTGGTTTTTTTTTTTAAGAAATTTTTCCAAATTGTTTATACTTTATCAAACAGTTGCAATATGTTTATACTTCTATTGAACACAATACTTCTCAATTCTTTATTTATGGGGAGAAAATTGCATATAATTTTTTTTTACAGTATATCAAAAAGTTATATCATTACATTAAAATTTTACTACTACAGTAGATGATCAGTTAAAAAATATAATCCGTTTAAAGACAATGTTCGTTAACTGATCATCAATTTACTATAGATTTTTATGGGAATTTGATTAATTCATTCTATGGTTTTTTTAAGAAATTTTTCCAAATTGTTTATACTTTATCAAACAGTTGCAATATGTTTATACTTCTATTGAACACAATACTTCTCAATTCTTTATTTATGGGGAGAAAATTGCATATAATTTTTTTTTACAGTATATCAAAAAGTTATATCATTACATTAAAATTTTACTACTACAGTAGATGATCAGTTAAAAAATATAATCCGTTTAAAGACAATGTTTGTTAACTGATCATCAATTTACTATAGATTTTTATGGGAATTTGATTAATTCATTCTGGAGACCAAAAAAAAAAATAATAATAATTATATAATTTCTTACTATGTTTATTTATATGCAATAACAACAATATATACATATAGTCGTGCATTTTCATCTATATGTTTATTTTCCATTTGTGGGGCATTAGTGTGTGTCTCCAATGTCAATTGCTTTTCTCTCCAAGATTTTTCAGAAGTGATTAATAGCATTATAAGAAACTACTTGCTTTAAACCAAAATATAAAAGATACAGCACTACTAGCAAGTATAAAGTTTTAACTTTATACTTGCTAGTAGTGCTGTATCTTTTATATTTTGTGATTAATAGCATTGTTGTTGTAGAGTCCCCAAGTCTATTGACCTCAATCTGGTATGGGTGCCATTCTAAGACCAAAAAATGTAAAATCTCTCTCTTCCCTTCTTTAATAAATCTTTGATTGGCAGTCGGATAGCCGAATGGTAACGTGATGGTGTGCCATGGAGGAGAACCCAGGTTCATGTCCCCGGTACAGCATCTCCTGAAAAGTTTTTTCGGGTGCTGGGCCCACCCTTCACCATCCAGTCTCCCTCCATGGGTGTGGGTGCAGCCCATAGTTGGAACTGATCCCGCCCCTTAGTAATCTCCCTGCTTGGAAAGGGGTATAAAAATGCAAAAAAATCTTTTGATTTGTTTTAAGTTGCCTCTGAGTTCATTTTAATTGGGAAAAACTACTGTTCTCCTATCCTTATATATAAATCCACAAACGTGCAAGACCAAGCCAGTCATTCTGTTAAGTTTTAAGCTGCCATATCCTCATAAGATGTTTTTATCTGGCAGAGGCCACTTATAGAACCCATCACAGGCTGGCAAACACCCATGATGGAGTCAACCGGATGGTTGAAGAATGGGATTCAATGGGCCAGGCCTGGACCCCTCCTGAAAAATTGGAGATGTGGGACCCAAACTTGAACCCAGATCCTCCAGGTTGGGAAGCCACAGTTTTACCAGGCAGCCATCTGGCCAACCTGTCATTCCATCAGTTCCTGGGTCCCACAGTTTGTTCCGTGAGGTATTCGTTGTCTGAACTTAACAAACACTTTTGCAAAAAATTTTTATCTGATTTATTTATAATCTGAACTGTTCATTAACCGATCAACCACTGTATTGTAAGTTATTACTTTTCGCCTGCCAAATATGTAGTAGGCTAACATATATTATTGAATTAGAACACATGCGTAATCTGATATGCAGAAATCTTTCAGGAATTTCTGCAGATCAATTATACAATATCTGTGATAATATAATATTAAGCTTTGCAAATTCCAACTTATATGAGATAGTCTATAAATTCAAATTTTCTACTGTATTTTTTTATTTATAGATCATAATTTTTGTCATATACAGGTAGTTCTCAACGTACAACCATTCATACTTATGATGATGATATAATCAGTAAATTTTGCAATTCGTCAATGCAATTCACATGCATATGAGTCTGTCATGTTTTCAGAATGAAATATAGATGATAATCATCAGAACCTACATTTACTATAATTACAGTCTATTAAGTTGTGCTTTATCATCTCAGTTTGCATGTGATGATTCAAAATGAATACAAATTTATTCTTATTGGAAATCAATATGGATTATATAGAATTTTATTATGAATCAATGCTAAAATGGAGAATATGATTAATCACTTTTGGATATTGCAATACTTAATGTAAAAACTATCTAAAATTGAATCAGGAATCATAAGGAAGATAGTTTATGAAGCAGTGAGATTAGATAGAAGAAAAGACCTTGCTAATTATGCAATTTGAAAGTTTTAACTGAAGACAACAACCCAATTGCCCAATCCTGAATGTTACCTTAAATCTAAAAAATTACAATTAATTTTAATTAATAAATATATATCTATTTAAAAACATGCATCACCATCATAAGTTTTTCAAAAAATAAGCTAATTTATTTCTTAAACTATTGTTCATAAATTATTAATATGGTGCAATAATTCAATGATTTGCAGGTTAAGAAGTTTAGATATACCCAATTTGCATACATCCGACTTCCCTAAAATATTTCCCATAAATTTGGATATATATACATAATAAATATACAATACTGATTATTCCCAACTTATGTAGATCCATACTTAGTCATTATCTAAAAATAATCCTAATGTAAGTCCAAACCTTTTCCTCTTCAGTGAAACTGGACATGTGAAATTGAATCTGGATTTTCCAAGATAGTACTGCTTTACCATATGACATTGTTATATTAAAGAATAAGCATACAATTTTAGTATTTTGTCATTGTGACACATTAGTACTTATAACATATACTATGACATACATATCTTTTGACTTGTGATTTTGTGGAACAATCCATCTATTGTCCAACCAGCTTAGCCGCGATATGTCATAGTATATGTTATAAGTACTAATCTTTTGACTTGTGATTTTGTGGAACAATCCATCTATTGTCCAACCAGCTTAGCCGCGACCATCAACACAAGTATGCGTGCACTAACTGAACGAGACCAGTGACAAAATAGGGATGACAGCTTCGCACATGGATGTTTTCAAACGCAAAAACTGAAGTTGAATGGAAGTTTATTGTAATGTCGAATGCTAAAGGATTAGTTTTGACATTGGAAATAATTTATTTAACAGAACTTAATATATTATTAATTCAATAATTCCCACCAGTTATTATACTGACTGTGACTCTCTCTTCCGCATTTGACTGATTAGTTTTGACATTGGAAATAATTTATTTAACAGAACATAATATTATATTAATTCAATAATTCCCACCAGTTATTATACTGACTGTGACTCTCTCTTCTGCATTTGGACTCGTCCACCTTAGCTAGGCACGGCTTTTGTGGACAGACAATAGATAACTTGGGAACAGCCTGTATACTGTACTTGTAAGTTATAAGTGTGAACATTGTTAGTTTACATGTTTGCTTTTCAATAATTCAAAGTTATTTATCTTATGTATTGTTTATTGATATTGTTCCATGAAATATTTTCTTCCTTTCAATAAGAGAATAATATGGCACATAATGTCATGAAAGTGTAAACTAAGCAATTACCATATTGCACTGATCTCTGGTAAGTATTCATTCAAAATTTTGAAATTTGCTTAGTTAAAAATTTTATTAATCATGTAAAAAATTTAATCCCAATTACTTATATAAACTTGGAGAATACCTGTATTAAATTAACACACACAATTATCTTGAAATTAACTGCCATACTTTCAATAAGAGAATAATATGGCACATAATGTCATGAAAGTGTAAACTAAGCAATTACCATATTGCACTGATCTCTGGTAAGTATTCATTCAAAATTTTGAAATTTGCTTAGTTAAAAATTTTATTAATCATGTAAAAAAATTTAATCCCAATTACTTACATAAACTTGAGGAGAATACCTGTATTAAATTAACACACACAATTATCTTGAAATTAACTGAGGCTAGATATAGATTAGTAAATTAACATTGAAATTTGTAATATTGAACAAATAATAAAATTTTTAAGAGCATATACCCCAAGAACTTTCTGGTATTAATATTGTAATGGAACATCGTCAGAAATTTTTTCTTTAGAATAGTGGTTTGAAGAATCAAGATAATTTTTTTCCAATACTATTGATGATAAAATTCAAATAAAGTGGTTTTATAAAAATCCAAACAAGAATTTTTAGATTTTAATATTGTTGTTTAATAAAAAATATATATATTCTAGTACAGGTAGTTCTGATTGTCCTAAAGTGTGCAATTTTCCAACAAAAAACAAACAATATAGTGAAAAAAATATTTAAAAGATAAATTTATTGTATCAATACATAATAATAAATTTAGTTTAAGATGAACAAATAACTACAAATAGTTTGTATTTGTAGTTATTTGTTCATATTAATAGTTCATAAAGACGTATCTAGTGGACTTCGTAAAAGGTAGTTAATGGGAAGAGATTAATATATTTGCAGAGATTAAGAAAATTGGTTCTGTACAAGTTTTTCATTAGTACAGAATCAATAGTTAAGTTTTCTTAATCTCTGTGAGTATATTCAACTCTTCCTGTTAATCGAAGGCACTTTACAAAGTCATCAGATATTTTTTGTTCTTATGAATAGTCTTTACGGACTATTCATAAGAACAAAAAATTTTTAATTTGCAATTAAGTAGCTATTCAATTGCTATATTTATCATCTTGACACCACTAATTATGATTGCTCGGCTATCAGTTCGAAATCCACGAATAAAAGTTCCCATTCATGCTCAAAATGTTTTTTTCTTTTCAAATATTCAGCAGCACTTTTAATTTACCATTTATAATTTAATTATAAAATTTAATTACTATACTTTTATTTTCACTAATAAACATTTTTAATAAAAACAGTTCTAATATATATTTCTAAGTTAGTTACTTTTAACTTATGTAAATATATTCATTAAATATAAACAGTTTAAAAATTAAACTTAACAAAACAAATTTATTTCTGTGTTTTCTGTTCATCAGAAGTTCCCAACTGGAAATCCATAGGTTTATCATAGCCCATCAGATGTTTAAATGCTTTCAGGTCTATAATTTGACTGCTGTCGACAAACATAGGTTGCTTTTTAGCAATGAACGTAGTGATCAAACCTGCTTCGGGTATGGTCACATCCTCCGCAGTGAAAATGGTTACCTTTTTCTTCATGAATAGAGTGAGTGTAGTAGCAGCAAAACTCTTTGTTTCTGGATTGAACGTTAATTGGAGAACATATCGTTTGGTTAATATGTGAAATAATAAAGGTGTGCACACAATAAAAAATACGGAGAATATTCCAAAACCCACAGCCACAAATATATTACTCTCTAACATTTTATACATTAAGGCAGGTTGGATAGCCAATCCGACCATACTGGAAGTTAAAGAAAGGATCTTCACTGCCACAATATGATATTTTAGTTCACCCTTATAGATGAGATTTTCTTTAGATTTTTCTTCTTGGACATTCTTGTTTGAACAGTGACGGAGTGATGAAGCCTAAAATAATAAAAATTATATTACAAAATAAAATTTGGCTCATTTTATAATTAAATATTACTCATATAATGTATGAACCTGTGGAATTCCTTATAATTTACTAGATGTGTTTAATATATAACTGCAGTAGTGGGATTCAAATAATTTAACAACTGGTTCACTGCCTTAATGATCATTTTAAGTATAAAAAACGATATACCAAAAGGTAATCTATTACTTCAGTAGGTACTTCGGTAAAGGTAATTTACTTTACTATTTATTACTTATTACTTAGAATTAATACTTAAATAAGGACAATAAAAGAGGTACACAAAACTAGATTATGCACAGAAACAGTTTTAAAATATTAACGAAAAAATATTAAATAATACATTACAAAAAAACAATCTCTTATTTAAGATATTTCCATTTTGCTTCTTGATTGGTATCCTCACTTGTTTATCCAAACAAAAAAATGCAAAGAAATAAAAATGTAGTATTTCATCAAAGGTATAATGAGTTTTATGAAATGAATGAATAAATATAAGCATTGTTCTGTTTAATTTTTTCACCTATGGATGGAACGAACATTACTACGAGCACTTAGAATATGTTGTTGTGCAGTTGAATGTTAAAATAAGAGTAAGGAATGTAAATTTGTGATTTCCACACTGGGCAACTGCTCAGGTGCCCATCTTAGAGAGAACCGTAATTACAAGTGTCATTTTAATAACCAGTTTGCCAAATTCAACAAAAAATTAGTTATCAATTCTGCCAAACCGATGCAAACTGGCTGAATCCCATCATTGCAAAACGAGAATGATTCTAGAACAGATATATCAAACATTTGGCCCTAGTACTTCTCAGTGACAAATATTTTTTAATGATTGATTATTATAAAACAGAATAAAATCATTAATTCAAATAATATTAAGTTTACTTATTATTTATAATAAGTAAACTTGAAGTGAAAAAATGAGCAGCCAAGCTTCTCATTATTTTGATTCCTGTTTAAAATGCTTATTGGATTAATTTTATCTGTCTTCTTCATTTACAGAATGTACTTAATTTTTTTAAATTTTATTTTCTTATAAGCAACTATTGTTGTAGTGTAAAACAATTGGGAATGCAACTGATTTGAATTTTTAGATGCAACCCATTTAACACTGCCGTGCACTTTTAATGCCACCCTTTCAATTTTGTATTGTCCTTAAGTGGCTTTCCATAAGAACAGTTTGGCAGTCCTGTTCTAGATTATAAATACCTACTCCTATATAGGATGTCATTGCTATGCAGTGAAGCTAAAATATTAAACTATCTAAGGCTAAATGTAGTAACTACTAAACTGTAATATATTCACCATTCATAATAATCGTAACCTTATAGAAATTGCCAACTTTGGAAGTTAAGAATTATCAAAATATCTTAAAGTAAAAATATATTTAAACTTTATTCTGTGTTAAAATGTAAAAATTTTGATTTCTAACTAAAATATTAAACTATCTAAGGCTAAATGTAGTAACTAGCTAAACTGTAATATATTCACCATTCATAATAATCATAACCTTGTAGAAATTGCCAACTTTGGAAGTTAAGAATTATCAAAATATTTTAAAGTAAAAATATATTTAAACTTTATTCTGTGTTAAAATGTAAAAATTTTGATTTCTCTTTCTTGTTAAGAGCATAAAATTTAAATATCTTTAATTGCTAAACTAGAAACAGTTCTTTTAAATAACAGCTTCATCGACCGAGCTGGTCTATACATTGCCTGGCTAGTGCCATAGAGGGCCCGTGGCTAGATTTAGCCCGGCCAGGTGTGGATCTATTGACTTTTGTAAGTAATCAAAAATCATTAACCCGGCCAGGTGTGGATCTATCGACTTTTGTAAGTAATCAAAAATCATTCTAAATTAATATAACTGTCCGAAGAATCAATCTGCTTGTTGGCCTCGGTGGTCTAGCAGTATGACGATGATGTTGGGACGTTAGCCCAAAGGTCCCCAGTTCGATCCCGGGCCGAGGTGGATTTTTTCTTCAGATAATTTAGTTGTTTAGCCCAAAGGTCCCCGGTTCGATCCCGGGCCGAGGCAGATTTTTTTCCCGGTTCGATCCCGGGCTGAGGCAGATTTTTTCTTCTTCAGGTAAGTTAATTCAATCCCGGGCCGAGGCGGATTTTTTTTCAGACAAATTAGTTAAAAGGTGGTCTAGCGGTATGACGTTGGGACGTTAGCCCAAAGGTCCCCGGTGGGCTGAGGCAGATTTTTTCTTCAGATAAATTAGTTAAAAATTCTAGTTTGAGCCGAGGCAGATTTTTTCTTCAGATAAATTAATTAAAAATTCGAGTTAGTCTGAGGCAGATTTTTTCTTCGGATAAATTAGTTATAAATTCTAGTTCAATTATCAATTAATTAATTGATGGGCGCCACTCATTGATTTGTAAAATTAATAATTATTCTAATTACGAGAAGGCTCTAACATTAGTTCAAATTATTTCTGTTATGGTTTCAAGGGCTAAAATTTGGCTTGATAATTTAGGTTTATTTAGAAACAGTTCTTAGATTCTTAAACTCAGTTTTAAAAATGCTTCAAAATTTGAATTATTAAGCATTTTGCATTGATATTAATATAAATATGCAGTAATCTTGTTTGAATTATCTTAAGCAACTGCTTTACCATAGAAATTATCATCTTGGAGCATCCAAGTTCAATTTTGGCTTCCACACCTTATTCAGGAGGTTCGGGCTTGGCCCATTGAACCCTATTTCTCCGGTTGACCTCATCGTGGGCGGTGGCCAGCCTATGGTGTGCTCTAAAATTGGCTACCTGCCAGAGGTTAAAGCAGCTTAACTAAAACTAGCCTAATCTTAACTGCTATGTTATTACATTACTATGTGTAGTAAAGCAAATTAATGCTAACCATTTATCGATGATGTTAATTCCACGTAAATAGGGGTAAAAATAAATTGCAAGCATGTGTAAGAGATACTATAGATCAGCTAGGTAGATTCAGATTTACATTCGTAGTCATTATGGTATGGATCTCATTCATTCGAATGTAATCATTCATAACGCTCTTCTCGTTATAAGAACATTTCAAAAATGCCCTTTAATGAGAAAAGCGTTATGTCATTAATTGTACAAGTACAATTTATTCTAGCCTTTAATTATATTTTTTTAGTTTCCATTACTATACTAATTATAAATTCGGATACATAAAATACTTAAGGTATTATCATGACTAACTTGAACTGGAAGATTTTGCAACTTTTTTATATAAATTTGTTTAAATCTGTAGTAATTAACATCTAAGATTTTAGCGAGATTTCTTTTCACTGAGAAGCTGACTATAATATTCATTTTTCCTCGATTATAAGAAATAACACTTCAATAACTAATGTTAAACTCGTGCGTGCCGGCATTGCTACAATATTTCTCCTGGTGGCGAAAATGTTTATTGTTTAAAATAAAAATCAGGAAGAGAGAATTTTTTTTTTAATCATTTTCCGTGATACGGGAAAATATGATTTTGACAAAAAAAAATATATATATATTTATGCCTGACAAAAGAAATTTTGTTAAAATTAATGAAATTTAAATGAAAAGAAAAATTTCCCACAAGAGAAAAATTTATTATTTTTATTATTTTCTTTTCATATTTTACGCCCCCTTTCCAATCAAGGAGATTACTAAGGGGGCGGGGCCAGTTCCATCCACGGGCTGCATCCACACCCGTGGAGGGGAGCCGGATGGTGAAGGACGGAGATCACCGGGCCGGACCCAGTACCCCGAAAAAATGCTGGACGCCAACCCGAGTCCTCCAGCTTGGCACGCCAATGCGTTACCACTCGGCCATCCGGCCGCCATTAGTTTTGTAAAGCCGCTATATCTCACCTGGGATATTCTGAATCCGGCGCGTGGCCCTTTCAGAGCCCATCACAGGCTGGGCAACACTTATAATGAAATCAATCGGAAGGTTGAAGGTGGAGTTCAAGGGCCGGCCCTTGTCCCCTTACAAAAAACTGGAATGTTACAACTAAAACATAGAGTGACTGAATGTTGCATGATAATTTTGAGTTTAATATGCTCATTTTACGTCCTAATAGAAGGCTAGATGGTCGACTGATAACGCATTGGCATGCCATGCAAGACGACCCGAGTTCGGCATCTCCTGAAAAGTTTTTTGGTCCCCGTCCTTCACCATTCGGTCCCCTCACGAGTGTGAGTGCAGCTGGGTCATTCCATATAAAATCAACCAAATTTAAACAGTGGTTGCTGCATGATTTTTGATTTTGATGAATTTTTGCATGTTGTTTATGTATATTCCCATTATAAAAAATTATATTTAATTAAGTAAACCAAATGATTAAACAAATAACAACAAACAATAATTGAGAGAACAATAATTGTCCATATTCGATATATAGATTCAAGAAAACAAATAAAGGAAATGAAATCACTGCAAATCAACCAATTAATCAATTTCATTTCCAATGATAATAATAATCAATTAATAAAATCTGATGTAATGTCAGGCAGAGTAGTATGAATATGTCATCAATGAGTTTTATTGTTCTTAATATGTTTTTCAATTTCAAGTTGAACTCTTCAAATATTTTTCATGGAATCTATATGATTAGTACTTATATTTGAAAAAATAGTTGTTATATTTAAAAAATCATTGTTACAAACACATTTCATTGGCTATTAATTTTGTAAGATAGAAGAATTGTTTAATGCAGCTATTAAAAAAAGCTCTAATTAATATATATGAATAGTTTGGTTATGGAAGGAATGAATTTCTAAATAACCTATCTTTGAAGAGAATTAGCCAAACATAGCTATATAAGTGATAAATATAACAATTTCTTTTAACTGTACATATTAAAAATATATATGTTTAATAATACAGGCAGTCCTCAAATTGTGTAGGTTGATCATTTGTAAAATCCTATGTAAATAAAACATTTATATGTTGGAGCATACATTATTCAATACTAATGCTTCACAATGATGTAATACTAAAATAGTTATACTGTGAAACCCCGCTCGTGCGTTCCCGTATCATACGACTTTCCCACTTTAAACGTTTATTTTCGGAAGTCCGAGCATTTTCCTATACATGCAATGTAAAACTTTCCCTCTTCCTACGTTTTAATTATATAACTTTTTTATTATGACGTCATCAGAGTTCCCGTTTCGAGCGTTTTCCCGGCTCGTTCGACTTTTCGGGCCGGTCCCTGAAAAGTTTCAAAATCGGGGTTTCACTGTATTAAAGAATAAGCACATAAGTCATGTGATAAAGCAGTCACTTATTATCTTGGAGGATCTGGATTCAATTCCAAGTCCACATATCCAGTTTTTCTGGAAGGGTCCAGGCTTGGGCCTGGCTTGTTATGTAAAAATAATCCTACATAAGTTGGGGATTGCCTGTATGTAGCTCTAATTCATTTGCATTGAGAAAAAATCTTAAATTGATCTAACCTTTGGATCCAATAGTTTTGACCACACTGGAGTAATGTAAAATAATAAGCCATCAAATGCCCCTGCTAAAGTAATTCCACGGAAAAATAATACTGACAATATGACATATGGAAATAATGCAGTAACCCAGATAATCTGCAAGTATTTAGAAGTATTATATAATAATTTTATAACAAAAATTACCGTAGATAGAAATTTTTTCTTTATTCAATAAATTTATTATCTGGAATCATTACTTAAAAATGCCTAATTTTAAATTTACATGTGAAAAATTTATATAAATTTTAAATTATTTTTTTCAGACATTACATTTTTATTATTTCTTCTTTTATTAAATTAATTTAATTCAAACATAATAAAAAACTTTAAACGACTAAGGTCTGCTGCTTCTAATAACACAAGAAACTACAACAAGCACTTGAAGCTTGTTGTGGTTTCTTGCATAATAAAAAACTATTAATGCAATTTTCTTAACTTTGATAAATTTAAATTTTGTATATTATGCAAAATATATGCTAATAAATATTATGCAAAATTAAAAATATTAAATTATATGAAATGAAGTAATAATTATGAAGATTTACAAATATTAAATGATTTAAAAGACAAAATCCCTAAAATTAATAATAAAATAATTTTATATTAATATCAATGAATTTATAAAAAATATTATTTGTATAAACATTTTACCTTTCCACTTTGGTGAAGACCACGATAAATAACAATATATACAAATGTAGAAGCAACAAAAAGTCCAAGCACTAATTCCCATCGAAGACTTCCTATATCATGAATTCCATCTGTGATTCCAAGAACACGGCGTCTAATGAATAAAAATATAACTATTTATTTAAATATTTACATTTAAATTACTACAAACTTTTTACTTCTAATTATTGATATATAAAAAGCTTTATTATGCAATAAATTTAATTTCATTTGAAATATAAAAACTATAGCTTACTCCCAAAATTCAACAACAGGTGAAACAGAAATATTAACAGTTAAATTTGCAGATTCATTATGATAATTCAAATCAGCACAGTTTTCTGTATTCCAATAGTTACTACATTGTTGCCAAGGCAAAATAGCAGAAAATGATGCAACAAGATAAAAAAGAATCCATGCCACTATTATGATATAATATATATTATATAATCCTACTATTGTCATAGAAGCAAAACCTACACCTGTAAAATAAAAATAATGAAATAATTTTATACATAAAAAATATTTGATTATTAATATTTATATAAAAGAAAATAAAGAATAAATTTGATTTTCAATTGTTTTCAAATTTTATCATCATAATCTTGTCATGAATTAATTAGAAACAATATTTCAAAATATGGCAAAATAGTTTATAAACATAGCATTTATAAGCAATAAAAAAAGCACATGTAATTAATTTATAAATACAATAAAATTTTTGATTATAATTCAATTATCATTCATTCTCATAAAATATATATACAAACAAAACACAATTAAATACACAAAATAGAATTTATTTAAAAATAATATTCACAAATTTTTTAAAATATAATAGTTATGCAGATAGTAAACACAATATACAGGGTGCGTCAGCTAAATCCGGACAAAATAAACAATTTAATTAAACAAAATTTTATTTAATAAAATAATAAAATTATCATTTGCACATTAATTTGGGATTCCTTTAGATTAAAATTACTTATTATAATTCCCTTCTGCCTCAATTACTGCCTCGATCCTTGACCGGAAATGATGACATGCCCTACGCAACACCTGCTTGTCCAAGTTCGAAAATGCTGCCTCAATAGCGGCCTGGAGAGATGCCACATTAGGATGCCTCGATCTATTAGAGACCCTTTCAACAATGCTTCATATGTAATAGTCCAAAGGATTCAAATCTGGACTGTTAGGAGGCCAGAATTCTTTAGGAAGCAAGTTGCAGCAAGCAACTCTCTTTGTTTTAGCTGCATCAGACAGCATCTGTCGTACTTTTATGACGTAGGACTTGTACCGTAGGTCCTCTTCCGCAATTCGACGCATTGTGGCCTCACTCACACCCAATGTTTTTGCCAACTGCCTGAGAGATTGCCCTGGGTCCTCTGAGATGAGCTCTTGAGCTCATCAGACAACTTCTGGTGTCCTTGACGATCTTCCCCCTGGAATGGCTCTTCCTTGCCAGGTTGGCAGAACCTTCTTCAGACTTCTCTGAAGCTGCATATCTAGCAGCAACATCATAAACTGTCGATCTTGGATAGTTAAAGAACCAAATTATTTCGGAAGGTGAACGTCCAGTGCGAAGGCCTTTGATTATCGCTGCACTCCGATTATATTCT
>AYEL01055523.1:0-31116 GCA_000484575.1 Olivierus martensii
ATGTTAACTACACAAATGCATTGTCCAAATTTCATTACTCTACAATAATTTTTTCTTGGTGTTGGGATTTTTTTTTCCGTCAGTGTATGTACGAAAGTAGGATAACATAAAAAACACATGAAAAAGTGTTTTTAAAATGTATTTATTTTGTAACGCAACGTAATAACACATGTCCTAACTCAAGGCTGAACCTGTGATGCCGAAAACTAATGACGGAGAGGAGGGGGAGTGGCTACCTATAACACGTCCTTGATGGCTACAAGGAAGTATATGCGTTTTTGGGATACATATCAATAAAAATTTATTTTTTAAATATATATAAAATAGCAAATTGTACGAAAGTTGAGGACCTCCTGTATCGCTGAAGATGGTGCATTCCGAAAACATTACGATTAATAAAATACGTTTATCAGTTAAAACTGGTATTAAGTGCTATAGTTTATTGAATTTTGAAGTAATTTGAATATAAGCAGAGTTAAATAAATAGCTAATTTTCTAAATTAAGAAAAATTGATTTGTTCATTTCATATTTATAAAATACAAATTTTTAATCATGACGTCACTCAATTGTCATTCAAAATAAGTGATTCGACTTATTTTTATTCTAGTTGTAGATAACTTTTTTCTTATAAAGCAGCGCTTCTCAAACTATGGGTCGCAAAAATTAAATTCAAACACTTGAATTTCAGTTTACAGGAATACCTCGATTATCGCGGTTATTGTTGCCACGAAAAATACCGCAATAATCGAATCCGCGATAATCGGGATAAATAATACATGTAAAATGGGTGATCATTGCCAAGGATTTTTCAAATCTATTGATTAAATTTTATGTATGAGGTAAAAAAGAAATCTGTTAAACGTGCTAATCTTCTAAGCTGATCATTACGTTTCTTCTTTATAGCTGTAGACTTGATATCATCCTTGTTTCTTTTAGCATTTATTGTAGGGGTAAATAAGAAGAGAAAAAATATCCATATGCCATATCTGCTCTAGAGATCCCGGCGCCCCGATGCAGCTTCCTTGTAACATCTACTCAACACCTTTACAATATTGAGAAAATAATAATTTTGGTTCCTCCTTCCTAAGGTGCCCCGATACGGTGCATCGTTTGCTTACCGGGTTTAAGCTGGCCTTGTCCACATGTATTTCAGGCAAACGCGGACAGTTACTGATGAGCAGTGAATAGGTACCCTCGGATAAAAACGAAGTGCTTTAAGAGAGCTACCCGGAGAGTAAATATAATTCTGGTTACATATGTAGTGGGCTACATCTCGAAACCGCGATAATTCGAATTTGGAGTGCAATAATTCGAATTTTGGTATCAAATTATAAACCGCGATAAATCGAAAATCGCGATAATCGAGGTATTCCTGTATATGTAATTTCAGAAACGCCCAATATTTAACGTATGACAACATATGAATTTTCAGTGTAGTTGGTTGATTGTGTTCATCTTAATAAGGGTGTAAATGATTTATGTACTTGTATGTTTTATTTCATATTTAATACCTGGGGTCGCGAAAAATCTCGTAATGAAAAATGGGGTCATCAATGAAAAAAGTTTGAGAAGCGCTATTATAAAGTAATACTTAAAATAGGCAAGATCCTATTATAATGATATATTAGTACACATTTTTATTGTTTAATATGCTTGCACGAAGTTGAATGAGATACTTGGAAAGAAATCATGGTTTCTATTGATCGGTTTCAATTATCTATGATTCCATTTACTATATAAATATGTATGACTTTCAATGCGGTGTTATCCAATCTTACTCCCGCAAAAATAAATAAATAATTTGTAAAATTATTGATACCCATAAATCAATGAACGCAGTTTGCATTGATTCGGATATCGGGTATTCTGATTTTATTCGTCTAAATCCTATATTTTTAGAAATCGAGTAGTTACTTTTTCAACGGGGATGATAAGAGCCATTTTTTTTCAATAGCAAGGTGGAAACATCATGTGATAGAAATGACGACATACCATGTGGTTTTTTTTTGTGTCAGATCTCTTGGTACTTGCTGGTCATGTGATATGAAACCACAGATTTCTATGAAACAGTCCTCAATATTTCATAGATATCTAATAAATAAAATAATAAAATTGCTTTTTAACCTAGAGCTGTCCCCATGGATGATTGCCCCATATTGCATTTCTAATTTCCATGCACTAATGAGCATTGATTAATATAATTTCATTTATATTTAAAGAAAACTACATTTTCCTTTTTAATTAAGCATTGCAAATAAAATTTAACGCTTAAAATTATAAATCTTACTTCTTTAAAAAAATTGTTTTCTGTGATTCATATTTACCATAATATATTTATTTATTAAATAAAATCAGTTGGCTTAAATCTTTTACTGCTATATACCAGCTGTTAATACTCACGAGAGAAATACGTTCCGAATATCTTCGCGGGAGTATAAATTCGAGTGGGAAGCATATTGATAACTATATAATATGCAATTGCATCTTACTAAATCTGAAATTAAAGTTCTAAGCGTTTAATCTGAAAAGACTAGAAAATAGTACCAAAGGAAAATTTAAATAAAGAAAAATATATATGTATATGTAAGAAAATATAACAGAATGAAAATAAAACTGTAAATTTTATAGCTATCTCCAGAATATCTGAATTTGCAAATGTTGAAGGCTAGTGTAATTTATTTTTTAACTCATTATTAAACAAAATGTTCAAATAAAAAATAATAATGATTTAAATTAAGGTTACTTAAAATATATCTTGAACAGTATTAGATTATTTGATTTTTCAGGCATATTAAATATATTTATGCATACTATAAAAGAGCTTATAAACAAAACGATCATTTGGAAATACAGTCGAAGCCGGTTATAAGGGAATCGAGACCTACACTTTTTGTCCCTTATATCCGAATGCGCAACAAATCGGCGTGTCGTCGGGTGGGCAAAGTAAACATTGAAGAGTTTTCAACTAGGATTGTTATTTCGGTTTTAACCGGATATCAGTTATTTTGAGTTGTGTAATTATTCGATTACCAGTTATGATCTTGCATCTGCGGTATACATAAAATGGGAAATAATTAATACTAGATATTATCCTCTCACAGATTAGTCTGTGGTCCAACGCTGGCGTTGTTCTAAAACTTAAACATAGTTGAAGTCTCACGGCGCACACCCTTCATGGCTCGGCGTTCACTTTGCGGCGTATTAACGCTAGATATGAACAGCCACACGGCGCAACAGGGGCGGAGCTATTACGAAAGCGCGCGCAAACGTTAACGCTTGCGCTTGGTGTAAACCGGCTTTACTCTAAAACTTCTACGAAGTTATATAACAAATTATTAGGTGGCGCCATTTTTAGAGTACACGCCACCTGCAGATTTAATCTTTTTAGAGGAATTACAATTTTAATTTAATTTGTATTCATTAATTTTTAAATTATTAGTAATCTTTTTAGAGGAATTACAATTTTAATTTGTATTCATTAATTTTTAAATTATTAATAATGACAAAAAATTTTGCGGTCGGGGAACAGAGAGAGAAAAAAGCAACAATTTGGCTTTTTATGATGTTTTTATTATTTTTAAATAAAAGATAATATTTTAAATAAAAGATAAATAATTGATAGCCGGCCGAGGCAAAGCAAGATGAAAAGTAGGTCATCGCAAGGAAAAATACAGAAAAGTGAAAAATTATCTCCCTTAAAGCCGAATTTTCCATTATATCCGACGAAAATTACACACAAAACAGGTTTTTCCCGGGACCGGACGCATTTGTCCCTTATATCCGACTCCCTAATAACCGGCATCGACTGTATTTAACAGTTCAGTATTACAATTTTAAACAAAATAAATTTTGCCAAAGGTACTTTGCAAAATATTAAATAAAAGATTTCAGTTAATATAGTATTTGTAAAGCGAATTTTTATATAAATAAATGAAAGCACATTATAATAATTTTTTTTTTGTTTCAGACTGCTAATTTAATAGTAAAACAAAATATCCATTTAAAAGAAGAAGTAAAAGCTTTAGAAAATAAATTGAATCTGGCAGAAAAGAAAGAAAATATCAATTTAATAGGTTATGAATTTAATTAATATTTTATTTATATAAATTAAATACGAATCAAGATCAAAAATTATTTTACTTTGAATTCAATAAATTTTAATATGAAAAGTAATCTACTTTAAACTATGTAAAGTTCCAAAATAAATATACTATATACAATATTGCTATTATCTTGCTTAATGTATTTTTATGAACTTTTTCTAATGAAATTTATATGAACATTATAAAAATGAATATCAAAATATTAAACTAAAATTCACATACAGTCAATTCTCGGTATTCGCGGATTTCCTATTCGCGTATTCGACTATTCGCGAAAATTTATTTGTAACTACAAATTCGATTTCCGCGGACATTCGCGGATTCTCGCTAAGCGGCGAAAATACTGTTATAAATGTAAACTCTCTCTCTCTAATAAAGGAAGTTGTTTGTTACCAAACGTAGTCTTTGCGTCGTTCCGCCTGAAAAGTCTCAATACCTATTCTTGCTCATTCCACAGATCGAAGGTAGGCCAAAAGCCTGTTCTTATCGTCTGCAGGTCCCACAGAATAATGTGATCTTATGCTTAAACGCAGTCTCAAATTTAAGCGATTAACTTCTTGCGCATTTATTCCTTACGCCGAGATTTTAAAAAATCTGAGGCAAAAAGCGACCCAGACAAGGCTGACACAGTTCTTCAATGCAATTCAGGAAGACAATATGTCAGCTACCACATCAAAACTAAGATTTTATTTACTTCCTAGTTAGTGTTTTAAAAATTAAATAAAGATTATCGTAATTATAATATTGTATATACTACTATACACTGAATATATTGTAATTATTCGTAAGTACTGTAATACACATTAAGTAAGGTGTCTTTAAACAGAAAAGCACAAATAAAGCAAGGATGAAAATGTTGGGAAGAAACGTTTGCAGGAATATAATTCTATTTTTCCCATAGGCACAATGATTCAGTATTCGCGAAGAATTTATAGAACGTAACTACCGCGAATAACGAGAATCGACTGTATTATTTAGTTTCAGTTTATTTAAGATATTCTAAAATCTGTTTTTACCAGTTTATCGCATGGAAAATAAACGGATTATTTTCTTCAAATAGTTAAGCATATTAACTTAATTGAAAACCATAATTCTGGTATCAAAACTCAAAACATTTAAAATAAATTTATATATACCAAACAAATTATGTGTGTTCTCTAGTCGAAACATAATATATTCTTATGCCTTGTTTGTAAACTCAAAATTTTATATTAAATTCAGAGATACTGAAAATTGAAAATATGGGATATGGAATTAAAAATGATGGGGAAAGGATATAATTAGTTCAAGTAGTAACTTTAAATTGGAATATTTGGCTGATATGTTTTTTCTGTCTTGAAATGATGCATGGATTCTATACAGCAGGGGTAGCCAACGAGTCGACTGGCAAGTTGTGACCTTGTGAGAGATAGCCCGCAGTGGTCAGTGGCGTAGCTGACAGTCAGCGATCCCGCGACGCGGGGGGTCCCAACTTACCCCGAAGAAAAAACTTCTAAAACCCAAACAATCAATCCCCAATAACCTCGATTTTAACGCAGAAACAGTTAAACTTATTTAACGCAGGGCGTCAGCGTTCGTTAGCTGGAACTCTGAAATTTAGCGCTAATTTACAATTTATGTACTGTTTTTACATATATTTTTTTGTTTCCGGATGCAGTGATTATTTGATTAAAGCGCCACAGTACGTCTAATGCAGTGCTCTCGAAAGTGGCGAACTACCACAAACACCACAAACTAAGCTGTATACATCTATATGACACAAGTTTAAAATCTTACGCATAATTTGATTTACTTGTTCTATGTATATCATTTGTTAGAATGTGTTTAATGACGCAAGTGCAATTAGCAGGTTTAGCTATGTTATCCATAGAATGCGACCAATTAAAAAACTTAATATCAATCTACTCATAGATGAATTTGCAAATAAAAATGCCAAACGTTCGGAACAATTTCGTAACATATCGTTTATACTACATTTAATATAGATTGAAATAATAACAAATTTGAGTTTGGTTTTCTTCCATTTTTGTGGGAGACGTAATCAAACTCAGGGAAAATGCAATTAATATTTTTTATTAATATCAAGAAATCCCAGTTCGAGTAAAACAAAGTTCAAAAAAACTTCAAAAGTGGTGTGAATTAAAAACCCCTACCTCTCCTTTTCTTCCCACCAATAGTCAGAGACTTGGGCAGTTACTAAGTCACATGAAAGGAAATTGGATGTAGCTGAAATGAGGATGTTACCCGAACCACCTTAATTTTCCTTCCTGGATCTTCCTATTAACCGGACCTACTTTAACTGTACCTCTGATGTAATCATTCCTTATTTTATCCTCCTCTTTCTTCCCACCAATAGTCATTTCCTCAACCTTTCTACCCACATATTCCTCACTCCTTCTTATTTGCCCGAACCACCTTAATCTACCTACCTGGATCTTCCTATTAACCGGGCCTACTTTAACTGTACTTCTGATGTAATTATTCCTTATTTTATCCATTCTTGTTATACCACACATGAATCTCAACATCCTTATTTCAGCTAAATCCAATTTCCTTTCCTGGACTTAGTAAATGCCCAAGTCTCTGATCCATACATTAGGGCTGGTTTCACCACCATTTTGTACAGTTTACCTTTCATCTTGCAACTAACTTTCTTATCACATAATACGTCAGAATTGGTCGTACTATCATTTTGTACAGTTTACTCTTCATCTTGCAACTAACTTTCTTATCACATAACACTCTACTTAATCTCCTCCAGTTAACTAATCCACACTGTATCCTATGCTTAATCTCCTCTTCCAGTCTTCCATCCTCAACTATATTTGATCCCAGATATTTAAAATTTCCTAACACTGTTCAATTTTCAATTCCTAATGTTATACTTCCTTGTTCTCCGATTTGCATGAATTCAGCCTTTACCCTACATACCCCTTTCTTCCAGTGCCTTTCTCCATTTTTCCAAAGTCACTTCCAAATGTTCTTTATTTTCATCACAGAGTACCATGTCATCCACAAACAGCATTACATTTCATGACAATATTGAACAGAAAGGGACTCAATGTGGATCCCTGATGTAATCCCACTTTAACAGTAAAACCTTCTGTTAGTCCCATACTGCTTCTTACTTTAGTCGTTGCTCCCACATATATTTCATTCCATGGTCACTTCTGTTTATATTGTTCGTAATTACATTTCATGACAATATTGAACAGAAAGGGACTCAATGTGGATCCCTGATGTAATCCCCTTCAATTTTTTAATTCCTAATGTTATACTTCCTTGTTTCTGTCTGATTTGCATGAATTCAGCCTTTATCCTACTTATCTTAATACCTCTTTCGTCCAGTACCTTTCTCCATTTTTCCAAAGTCACTTCCAAATGTTCTTTATTTCCATCACATAGTCATCCGTAATTAATTCCTAATGTTATACTTTCTTGTTCCTGTCTGATATGCATGAATTCAGCCTTTATCCTACTTACCTTCATACCTCTTTCGTCCAGTACCTTTTTCCATTTTTCCAAAGTCACTTCCAAATGTTCTTTATTTCCATCACATAGTCATCCGTAAACAGCATATTCCATGGTGCACTTCTCTTTATATTGTTTGTAATTACATCCATGACAATATAGAAAGGGACTCAATGTGGATCCCTAATGTAATCCCACTTTAGAAACAGTAAAAGTGATAAGATAGTGGAATATGCATATATTAGAGCTGGTTTCACCACCATTTTGGTCTTAAAATTGTCAATATATGTTTTGAGAAAAGGAGAAGCCTTTTGATTACATATAAAGATGGACCAATGGAAACCCAGATAGACTATATATTGTGTAGAAAGAAGGACTTCAAGGAAATTCGTGATTGTAAGGTAATAAATGGAGAGGGAATAACATCACAGCATAGGCTATTGGTAGTTGATTGGGAAATGATGATTAAGGATAGGAGAAGAGAAGGCCAGCTGAGAGAACGGAGGATTAAATGGTGGAAACTAAAGGAAGAAGAAATCAGGAAGGAATTCATAAATAAGATATTGGATGAAATAAGTCTGTCTCACGAGGTTCAGAAATGGTGGAAAAACAATAGTGAGGTGATTAGAAGAATAGGTAAAGAAGTTTTAGGAAGGACTTCAGGCCAAAGATTCAACGATAAAGAATCTTGGTGGTGGAATGAGGAAGTCCAACAAGCGATTAAAGCTAAGAAGGAAGCGAAAAAGATAGCAGAGAAGACAGCAATGCACAAAGATAGAGAAGAGTACAGAAAAGCTAATAAGCAGTCTAAGAAGGCTGTAGCAAGAACTAAAGCAGTAGCTATTGATGAAGCATATAAAGATGTGGAAAGGAAGGAAGGAGAAAAGAAACTTTTGAGGATTGCAAGAGCTAGAGATAGGGATCGAAGAATTTTACTCAGGTGGAACAGATTAAAGACGAGAATGGCAGAGTTTCGAGAGATAAGCAGGATATTGTGAAGAGATGGAAAAACTATTTTGAGAGATTGCTGAATGAAGAAAATGAGAGAGTGGTGAGAGAAATAAGATTTTTAAACTTAGAAATTTTCACTTCTATATTCACAGAACAAAAAACAAAACATTATACAATTATCTAAACTATAATGATAATAATTTCAATACTGAGTTTTTGTAACTTGTAAAGAGCATAATAAAAAATAAAATTGTCTTGTGTGTTTTATAAAATGGAAAGTAAAAGAATACAGTTCGCATTACTCATGTCAAGTACGTCATAGAAATTCTCCCCGCTGTGAAATATTCCCGACTCCTATTTCTACCGCGGTAAGAACAGTCTACTTCATTACAAGCATGAATCTGCTGCGGGATTTAATGAAAAACCAAACTGATCATTGTCAATCTTTACTTCCTCTCTTAATCTTCTCTCTATAATCCTCTCCCAAATCTTAAATGTATGTGGCATCAACTTTATTCCTCTATAATTTCCACACTTGTGTGTCGCCCTTTCCCTTGTAAATCGGTACCAACAAACTCTCTCCATTCATCCCCCTACGGTAGATGTCAAAAACTTTCTGTCATAGACTGTACATCTGCCTGGTATGAAACCAAACTGATCATTCTCAATCTTTACTTCCTCTCTTAATCTTCTCTCTATAATCCTCTCCCAAATCTTCAATGTATGTGGCATCAACTTTATTCCCTTATAATTTCCACACACGTGTGTCGCCTTTTCCCTTGTAAATCGGTACCAACAAACTCTCTCTCCATTCATCTGGTATCCTTTCCTGGGATATTTGATCCACTCCTGTTGATTTGATCCACTCCTTTCATCTTTTTTATCGCTTCCACCAGTTCCTCTCTAGTAATTTCATTAGCCATCCGTTCAGTTGATAATCCATCCTCTCTCACCACTCTCTCATTTTCTTCATTCAACAATCGCTCAAAATAGTTTTTCCATCTCTTCACAATATCCTGCTTATAGCTAAGAAGGAAGCGAAAAATATAGCAGATGAAACAACAATGCACAAAGATAGAGAAGAGTACAGAAAAGCTAATAAGCAGGCTAAGAAGGCTGTAGCAAGAGCTAAAGCAGTAGCTATTCATGAAGCATATAAAGAAGTGGAAAAGGAGGAGGGAGAAAAGAAACTTTTGAAGATTGCAAGAGTTAGAGATAGGGTATCGAAGGATTTTACTCAGGTGAAACAGATTAAAGACGAGAATGGCAGAGTTTTGAGAAATAATCGCTTGTTGGACTTCCTCATTCCATCACCAAGATTCTTTATTGTTGAATCTTTGGCCTGACGTCCTTCACCTATTCTTCTAATCACCTCACTATTGTTTTTCCACCATTTCTGAACCTCATGAGACAGACTTATTTCATCCAATATCTTATTTATGAATTCCTTCCTGATTTCTTCTTCCTTTAGTTTCCACCATTTAATCCTCCGTTCTCTCAGCTGGCCTTCTCTTCTCCTATCCTTAATCATCATTTCCCAATCAACTACCAATAGCCTATGCTGTGATGTTATTCCCTCTCCATTTATTACCTTACAGTCACGAATTTCCTTGAAGTCCTTCTTTCTACACAATATATAGTCTATCTGGGTTTCCATTGGTCCACTTTTATTTGTAATCAAAAGGCTTCTCCTTTTCTCAAAACATGTATGGACAATTTTAAGACAAAAGCCATTGCATATTCCACTATCCTATCACCTTCACTGTTTCTAACACCTATTCCCCATCACGTATTAACCTTATTTATAAATTAGTTTGCGTTAGGCTTTGTTTACGTCGACATCCTTATAAGTAAACGTCGACAGCCAGTGTTACAGAGTTTACATAGCATTTGAAATAAATTATATCGATAAATTAAAGAGAGGGGGGCATCATCGACATTTTTGCGGGGGGCCTCTCAGTTTTCAGCTACGCCACTGTATCGAATCACCAATTTATAATTAAATGCGCTCTCAGTTATTTGAAAATTTATATAACAATTCTTGAGCTTCCCTGTGTATATCTAAAAGCCTTTGTTCTTCGAAACTAAAACGTTTAGTTTGAGCGTGAACGTTTACTACTCTTCCATGTTTACTCGTATAAATATCTTTTTGCTGTTCTGTTTCGCTAATTCCAAGATAAAAAATCATTTGCTGTTCTGTATTGACGAAATGGGCGATTATATATAATTTCTTTTAGAGCTTCATTCCATTCATCTCTATTCGGATAGATGTCTCCTTCTTCCATTTCTTTCGGCTTTATTTTATTTACTTCTTCATTTCCTTCTGTAAGTAATTCGCATCTTTACTCGTTATTTTCAGATATGTATAGCTTTCTCTTATTTCTTTTTCTGAAACATATCCGACAACATAGGAATAGGAAAATAAATAGAAGGAAGATCATTGGAATCAGTTTTGCCATATTTCTTGTGTGTGTTAGCATTTTATGATTTAATGAAGATGGTCGGATCGTCAATGCAGGTTCTGTATTTCTTTCAGTAAACGTTGTAGCAGAACTGGAGTTAGAATCATTTATTAATTTTTGCACCTCTTGTAACTCTATTATTATTTTCTGTAATTTCGTTATAATGGTATCTTTAGTTTTCTTATTCATTTCTCCTTTATTAATTTTTTGAGTAGAATGTCCAAAATCGATGGTGGATTTTTTATTGTCTACATCAGTATGGTAAATATCATAATGAATACTTTATAGGAGATGACATCTTCTGTCGAAATAGGGAGTCTCTCTTTGAATGTCTTCATAATAGTCAATCGGTTTGTAGTTTCTATAGTAATTGTCGTACAATTCTTCACTTCTCATTCTTCGTTTCTCATTTACTGGAAACATAACTGTTTCCTCCAAATATAAAATAAATATAAACAAAATCAATAACATTTTTCGATAAATATTCAATTGAAAATTGCAGTACCAAATAAAATGCTTTATTAAATAATCAATAATTTAACCTTTTGTTGAATCTTTCAATGATTATTATGATTTTTGGCTATAATTTTAGGATTTTGTAAACGTATCTTAATCCATTTCTGGAAAGGAAAATAATATATTTATGGTAAAAGTCGGGTTTACGTGTGGGCGAGAAGCGCGGCGTCGCGTGGCGCCATCTGTATACATTAGAGAATTAGAACCGGCGTCGCGTCCAGTCGCGCCGCGGTCAGATTGTTTTAGATCATGTAATTCTGTCTGTGGGCAGCGAATCTTCAATTCTCTAATGTATAGTTTTTGGAGTGAATTTTTAACATAACGGAATTGTCACTTCGTATTTTATACATTAGTCGGTGGGCGGCGAATCTTCAATTCTCTAATGTATACAGATGGCGCCACGCGACGCCGCGCTTCTCGCCCACACGTACTTTTACCATATTTATTTATTATTATAAAAGTCGTAAGGGAATTTATATTTGCACTAATATCAATAATCAATCTAAAGTTTACACATTTGGTATTGTAAAAATGATGAATTCACATAACCAGTAGTGGCAGCTGATGATTTGAAATCATTGGATGCTACAAATTTTGAAATATGTATTCATACTATTAATTAATATAAATACAGTGTATACATATTTGGATAAAATATTAAACTTATGGTAAATAATTTAAAAATTAAAAAATGCTATTTGATAGAAGATAATCTGCAATTTTCATTAAGATTCATTAAATCTTCATTAAATGGAAGAATTTTCGATGAAGATCAATGTGTTTCAATGAGCATTTCTCAGTTAATTTTACTCTTATTTAATTTCATGTTTTAAATATGTAATTTTACTTTATTCTCAGTCTGCGTTAGATTATTAATATAGAAAGATTTCAATAAGTTCAGTATGTATTTAAAGAATTACTTTTCTGTCAATGTTCGTTATAATGTCACCAATAATACCTGTTCTGATTGAATTGGGTAAACGTGTAGTTTAATCCAATTTATTATTTTCGAGTCTGAGCGTTTGTATTTTACCGTAATATAATATTAATACGTATTTAATTAACATTTTAATTAAGATTTAGTAGGAACTAATATTAATTAACTGCATATAATAATACGAAAAAATCTTATAAAGAATCTAACTCACCTTGATGCCGCCATGTTTGTGCAGATAAATGCACGTGACATCAGAGCAGTAGTTGTGTCTCGTGATAGAAGGAAAACAGTCAAAACTTTGGGAAGTAAAATTTCGAAATGCCAACTTCTTCTTGTGTTTTTGATTATTCGAATCATGTGAAAAAAGATTTATACTATATATAAAAAATGAAACATCTTTGGATCCGAATGAAAAAAATAATGAAAAGATCTGCACAAACATGGCGGCATCAAGGTGAGTTAGATTCTTTATAAGATTTTTTCGTATTATTATATGCAGTTAATTAATATTAGTTCCTACTAGATCTTAATTAAAATGTTAATTAAATACGTTTTAATACTATATTACGGTAAAATACAAACGCTCAGACTCGAAAATAATAAATTGGACTAAACTACACGTTTACCTTGAATTGAACCCTTTCATACCAGTAAGTTAGTGAAGTTATATATACAGTAATATTCCGGAATTACGTAACAGGTGAGACCGAGAAGTATAACGTAAGTTGAAAATTACAATAAGTATCTATAGATTTTCAAATCTAATTTTAGATATGTATTAGGTTCTTAAACTAGCTCTTTATTACCAAGAAAACAACAAATTTTTAAAAGTTTATAATATATAGTTGTAATCAAAAACTCATCACTGGGCCTCCCCTCAAAGAGGTGTTTTTCCACTAAATTTTTTCGGACACGCAATTTTTTTCGGCATTATCTTTCTATATTAATAATCTAGACTCTTTGATGATTTGTTGCGTCGGTCTTTCATTAAATATGTTTTGATCAATGTTAGTTATAACTTGAATAAAAGATATTCTAAACTGCGAAAAGTGCTTGATAAAAAACAAAGTATTTTATTTGTATTCTTATTTTAAAAATATTGTATATTACAATAAAATTCTAAATCAAGATAAAGGTTGCACATGGACTTAATACAAAGGACTGCTGGAGTAGTCTTCAGAAAGCACGTGATAGGAATTCAGTAAAGACAAAAGATGCTGATTGTGGTTTACGACATTCGAGGTGTTATCCTTCCAAGTGGTACAACAACATGGAACTGTTGAGTCTAACGGATTATCAAAAGATTTTGAATCTATGCTTAGCTTTGAGACGAAACTACATTCTGCCAGATAAGCTGCACAACAACTCACGCTATAGGTATCAGCTCTAATAACAAACCTTTTGGCAAAATGATAGGGGGGGCGATCCTAGGGTTCCTGGCACCACGAACAAGTTGAACTTCGACACCCTTTAGGGAATATTCATAAATTATATCCAGCTATTTAGAGGAGGATGAAATAGATTTGTGACGATAAATGACAGGGAAGGGAGTGATTGCAAACTGTGATATCATACTGTAAAAATGGTTTAAAAAGTTTTACATCTCTATGGGTAAAAAATATGCTGTATTTTATTAAAGAAACAATGTTTATGCTTAATTGTTCAAAAAGTATGGCTGCAATATAGCATTTTAAAAGATACGTTTGTTATAAAATGTAAAATATACAGTATAGTTTCCAAAATATTAGAACTCTTAGAACTAGATAAATATCTTTAAATGCGGATTGATAAACATGGAAATTATTTCTATCATAGAAATAAAAATTTTTAATCATTTTTACAGAGTGATGTCACAGTTTGCATTCACCCCTTCTCCTACGTCATTTATCCTCACTATGACTTCACAAATCTTCATTATTCACGTAATAGTGTGAATATGTGTAACAAAATACCAATAAAGTAATTCTTATTTCTACTTTTTTATATTTTATTTGTTGATTTTTATATGAAATCGAGAAAACGTTTTAAGTAGGAGAGAAGAGTGTTCAAATTAAAAAGCCTCAAAATATCTTAATCACTGAAAAGAAATTTATTGATACAATAAACAGCAAATCCCGACATTGTCAACTAGCTTTTTTAAGTCAAGACTGCCAACTTCACTTATTTTTTATCGTAAATTGCAAATTTTTCAGACAAGTCGCGAAAGAAAGTATTTATCAAATCGGATATTTCTGAAAAATCTGACTTCGTATCAGAGAATTTTTTTTATTTTGACTTTATTTTATTGTGATTATTAATTCGATTATTTCAGATAGATGTCAAAGGCTCCCTCACACGTTACGCCTCAGGCGACTGCCCATTTTGCCAGCATTTACAATCTGTATTTGACAGTAGTTATTGTCCTTTGCAGATATTAAGACTCTGCCTAATATCTGCAAAGGACAATAACTACTGTCAAAGCTGCTTAAGATTTTCAAATAGTTGGAAATCCTAAGCATTTGTACGAGGTATTACATTGAAGGATAAATATATTTTAATAAAATAAGCTTAATATTTTGTCATTACTTTTCTATAACCCTCATATATCTGCAATATATATTGTGAGAGACTAGGTTAGTTAAGTCGCCATATCACCCCTGGGGATATGGCGACTTAGAACTCACTACAGGCTGGCCAATACTTTTGGTAGAATCAACCAAAGGTTGAAAGTTTGGGGTTGAGTTAAGCCCACCTGAAAAACTGGAGATCTAGGACTCGGATTTGAACCTGGATCCTCGAAGATAGTAAGAATATCTGCAATATATATTGTGAGAGACTAGGTTAGTTAAGTCGGCCATATCACCCCTGGGGATATGGCGACTTAGAACTCACTACAGGATGGCCAATACTTTTGGTAGAATCAACCAAAGGTTGAAAGTTTGGGATTGAGTTAAGTCCACCTGAAAAACTGGAGATCTAGGACTCGGATTTGAACCTGGATCCTCGAAGATAGTAAGCGAGGGAGTGCCATTCTAGGGAACCAAATTGCCTCCCTTGGGACTTACCGATAGGGAATTACAAGTAAATCAAAACTGAACTATTTGATAGAATTTTATAAAATTTAATAAAGAGATTATGATATTGAAGATAATTTTGTTTGACATACATTTCAATCTCCCAACTTTAATTATTCCAGAATATCAGTGCGTTCTAAACTTTTTTTTTTTTTCACAACTGCTTGTTATATGCACGTAATCTCAACACTGGATAAACATCGCGCGCGTTCTAAACTTTTTTTTTTCACAACTGCTTGTTATATGCACGTAATCTCAACACTGGATAAACATCGCGTGTCACCCAGTGATGTCATGTCACACTACAAAGTTGTAATAATATTGGCACTTATACTTTTCAGGTAAGATTTTACTTTGAATGCTGAATCCACTTATTAATTTCAACTTGTTTACTGCTTATAGTTTTGTGATTTTGTGTATATTATAATCGCAAACGTTAGCACGATGATGAACATTCCAACCTATCAGAATCATTTTTATTCAATCTGAACACAATCTATTCCTCATACATAATATTTAGACTCTAGTGCAAGTAGCAGCATTCAAAATAAAATCTTGACTTTATTATTGAAGTAAACTACGTATCTTTAATTGTACTCAGATCCGGCCCTAAGGTAGTCGGGTCCCTGATACAAAGTTTTTTAGGTTAAATAATTTTGTGAGGTGTCCCCATATGGTGGCAGGATGCTGTGCATCACTTGATCGTGCCTTGGGCCGGCTCTGATTGTACTGATAGATAGTATAATGGTAAAATATGGTCAGCTCACAGTTTGCTTATCATATTACACATTATTTAGAATCACTTCAACTTGCTAAAATTGCAATTTTCTATTAATATTGCATCAGATATATTTTTAGTAATTTAATGGACATTTAGAATTATTTATTATTCATAATTCTTGACATGTTTTACTCACATTACGCTTCCGATACGAGAAAAGTCCAGATATTCCAAGTCTGCTAGTAAGATGTTGATATCTTGCAAATATCGATACTTAATCATTCTAAAAAAGTTTCAAATAAATTCTGAACTACCTCTCTCTCTCTCTCATCTAGCAATTTGTCAAGATAGGTCGGAACTGATAAGCGCGAACGACGTATTATTTGCATAAAACTCCTTACATAAAAGCAAATTCGTGTCGAAAGATAGGATTAATTAACGCAACTTTGTAAATTTACACTGATATTCCATTTACATAATTTTTAAATATTTATAACTTGAAATAATAAAAATATTTTTTTAATTCTTTCTACAGCTTGGAAACATAAAAATAATCTGAATAAAAAAATTGCAAGTGGCTGCAGCGACTTTTTTTTGCAAACGTATATACTATGAGAGAATAAGTTTTACTTTCTTGCGAGTTCTACTTTGCATGTGAATATAAAGTTGGCACTTTTTTGCAGAGAGAATAAAATTATTCTGATATATTCTTGCTTTTTTTTGTGTCAATGAATACGATGGCAACTTTGAGTACACAAAAAAAAATCTGCACTGCTTTACATACAACATACCTGCATTGTAGTATGTAAAGCACTTGTTACTGTTAAATATCATATAAAACTTTAAATTTCAATAAATTTTTTACATATTTTTCAATTGCATCCGAGTAGAATCGATATTAAATTTTCTTTATTAAATTTAAATATTGATTCGGTCGTTTTTTTTTCCTTTTTTTATTTTATTTTCCACAGTTTTAAATCATTTTTATATTAAAATTTCTGATTCCTGTTATTTTCTGGGTTATTTAATGTTCGGAAAAATCAATTATCAGGGAGATTGCTGAAGAAAACATAATTATAAAATGTGTTTATATCCGCCGAGAAAAATGATTGATGTTGGTATCATGGCTAATGTTCTCGTTCATATTCAGAATTGTCAGCATCATAAAATAAGTTAACACTTCTACATTGATTTATGTTCTTCTGCATGCATTACACACCTATGCTTTAAATGGCTAAAAAAAAAATTAATTAATTTTTAATGGCTTGCATGTCAACAAACAAAATAAATTAACTATTGCATTACAAAAAATTGCTCGTAACAATGCATCTCTGGCATTGCATTATTCTGAATGACTGAGCTTAAAAATGAATGTTATTAAAGCCATCTCAATTCTGGTTTTCAGTCTGATATGCTTATATTCATTCTATTATTGCATGGAGCACAGTATGTCTTTTTTTTCCTTACTTGTTTGCTTTAAAATATTAAATTTTTTAATTATATTCTTCCAGGAAAACTGGAAAAAACAGAAAAAACACACGTGAGTAATGCACCTATTAAATATTCTAATTATCGAAGCAACAAGTGCTGTTTAAGTGTTTTTTGCTTTCTTTCGGTTATTTTCTATGGTACATATCATAAAAGAATTTCTTTGATTGTATCTAATAAATCCTTATTATATTTTTATTCCAGAACAGCAATAAATTCGCCAATTTTCTCGATTACAACCATAAAACCGTCTCGACTTCGTTAAACTGGATGATGTGTGCCAGAATGAGCTTCTCTATTGCACTTCTGTCTACAATAATATCTGTTCTTATGATGTTATACATCACCTTCGAAATGATATTTCGAGTAAGATTTTTATTTTTTTTATTTTTTTATATCATTGGCTAAAATTTGTGAGGTTATAAATTTTGCTATTTTTTTTTTTAAATTTTCCCATCAAGAAAATAGAAAATCGAAACGAAGAAGAAAAAAATCGCGAGTGTATTGATGCGCCATCAGAAGCCACATTTGATCCCGTAAATCGTTTATAATTTTAATGAGTTTATAAATATTTAATTAAGATTTTATGCTTTTTTTAATTAATTTTAGACTAGCGACACGTCTCTGTTAGTACTGATGGAAAACACTGTAGCAATTTTGGATACGGTCAACAAGGTATAGTTTCTTCTAAGGATTATATGCAATATGTAAGTTTCTTGTATTATAACTTGCTTCTTACGTTAGATTTTCTTACCCGAAGATGTGAACAAAAAATTAGCAATATTAAATATTTTACTTTCAAATATTTCGAGAAATGTGAGTTTTAGAATTATAAACTTTGTTATTTTCTGTCTGCAAAATGTTTTATATTGCAGATGGATCGGGTCTATCAGGATGGCAATCCGATTGTATTAAAAATATCGATTTTGCATTATAGTGCTCTTTACCAAAAAAAGAAAATTTTCTTTTGGCAGATAAGCTATATACAAGCAAAAAGTGGCATCACAAAAAGAGAAAAATTTCGCTCGAAAAATCGCACAATAGAAGTTGCAAACAATGACAGAGAATCGGGAGGAAATCTGTAATACAATTACAGAACGTAGCTGATTAAACTAATTACACATTGTAGTAATTAAAGAATTCTGAATAAACTTTTGTTCTGACTCGTTTGTGAACTACTCTCCGTTTATTATTATTATTAACTTCTTCATTTTATCCATTTTATCCATTCATTTACTCCCTGTTTGCATCATTAACTTATCTTCAATTAATCAAGAAGCAAATTTTTGTTCGCTATCGGAAGTGGACTTTATTCAGCGAACGGCAAATCAGCCATTATCTCATTAACATTTACGAGTTTATTATTTTTTTTTTGTAAAGTACAAAATTTAATATGGAAACAGTACTTAAAGTCAAAAAGTACTTTTCGGCGTGATATTTTATCGATTCAGTCCGATATTAAGAAAATATAGACAACACGTTGCGCGATATTGATCATTCTTCAGAATCGATCGAATGCATGCTAAGCGTGTGTGACTCGAGCAAAATTTAATAAACTTGTCGCGAATCGTGTGATTATCTCTAAAATATTGTCGAACATCTTGTTGTTCGTGTTACGAATCTGTTCTGTTCACATTTTCATTAAACCATGCAAAAAAAGAAAGCAGGAAGACGATAATTTAATCATTGTTTTGCGAACGGTTTCACCATTAATCCGATTACTTATGCGAAACCAAAAATTTTTCATGTTGTTCTTGATCTCCACACGATTGCTTTACAGATAAATCGTTAAATAGTATCAAACCGAATTTATAAATTATAGAACCATCGGTAGCAATTACGGCTTACTTTACGAACTGCTGAATTATTCTGCAGACATGTTTAATATGTTATGATGTAAGAAATCTAATCAATCAATATGTCGTTCGAATAAAAACTGCTTGTTGCAGTAGCAATCTTCCAATGCAAGCAATAGAAACTGGAATCAAACTTTTGAAGAGGTAATCCGGCTCGAAAAATCCTACAAAAAAAAAAAAAAAAAAAAATTTTGAAGAGGTAATCCGGCTCGAAAAATCCTACAAAAAAAAAAAAAATCGATTCTGTTGTTGACTTGTCTCGATTTTTTCCGTATGACATAAAAGGATATTAATCTTGTTCGATACACCGTCACGGCAGAGCAATCAATCCATCAAGAACATTTTCGTTAATATCTTTTCCAGTCCGGAAAACAGAATAAGATAATTGAAACTTTTTTGATTATGAAAAGTTCTCAAAAAATTGAAAATAATAACAGATGTTCGTCTTTGAAAAGATTTTTATTGAGGACTTTTTTCTTTTATGTAATCTTCTTTTATTCCAATTAATTGTTTTTATATATTTTTTTCTTTTATTATACTTTTTTTTTTCTTTTCGGAACAAACAGAAACCATCGAACATAGAAAGCACTTTTTTTGCTTTATTTTTCTCTAAGGCTAATTTTATATCACAGTGAAGAAGGTAAAAAAAGAAGTAGAGGACATAAATGGCAAAGACCTAATGGTCAGGATAATGAGCAATTTTGGATTAATTATACAATTCGGCCATTTTCTTTTTTTTTTTTTGGAAGCGTAAAATCATCTTTCACGGCATACATTTCTCTTATTTTTTTGGGCATAACTCGTTGTTTTGAGTGAATTTTTAACCGACTATACGCAATAACAAACATTAACAACTGTAGAGATTCCATAGTAATATAGATGAGACAGAGAAAGATTGGAAAAGAAAATCATCGTGAATCAGAGAAATATGGAAGAGACACCGAATATATTTTTATTTTTATATAAAATAAATTAATAGATTCTTTTTCTGATGTCATATAGTAATTTTCCATCTGAAATTTTGATAATTTCACTTATATTAATTCTGGATCTATTATTCTTGACTATATTTAAATATTATATAATGCTTAAAAATTTTTATATTAGAAATTCATTATATAAATCATATTAATTGCAATATATTAAAATTTTAAATTACAGAAAAATTTTAGAAAAAAGCAAAATTCAAATTGATACAGTTTTATCATATTGTCGATGTACACCATTTGATCATTCATTATTTGAATATTTGCCTTATTTCAAGGTAGAGCTTTTCTTATAAAATTATCAATAAATTATTAGTTGTTTGAAAAATATATTTATTGTTTTTTAAATTTAGGAAAAGAATCTTGGAATTATAAATGCAGCTATTTTAGGAATGGGATTATTAACAGATAATGATATTCCAAATTGGCATCCAGTAATAGAACCTATTAAAAGTGCATGTAAGAATGCTGCTGAGTACTGTAAGGTAATTTATAGAACTTTTATTTGAGTATCTTTACAATATTATGAATTCCTGCAGTCAATTTCAAGTAACTAATGTTATCTGCATTTTAGGTTTTGTCTGTTCAAAACAATCTTATAAAAATAATAGATGATTGAATCTATAGAAAATATATGTTCATATTACATAAAAAGTATTTCACAAACAAAAAAATACAAAAATATTAGACTTTAATCAATCCAATGATTAAAGAATATAATAAAGTTATTATTAGAATGTGTCATTAAAATCATCTTCAATTGCATAACTTCTATATTGAATGTCATAAAAATCTATGAAATAATATAATTTCAATATTTTATGTAATGAATAGTTTTTCAACATGAAAAAGTTTGAAAAACTACAAATTTTAAATGGTTAAATAGGAATGTGTCATCTAGTCTGTCTTCACTCATTTGACATTCCTACTAAATATTATAATATACTTTTATAATCATTTCACAATATATATTTATTACCAGGTTTTTAATAAATTATTGAAGAAATTATTTATTTACAATTTTAGATCATTTAACTTGGCAAATCTGTAATAATAAGAATGATTATGACATTTCTAAAAATAGTTAAATTTTCTTGTTTAATTAAAAATAAAAATATTATTATTATTATGTATATATTTTATCTATGTTTTAAAAATATATAGCATTAAAAATTTATATAATTTATAAAGCACTATCAAGCAGCAGATAAAGAGTTAAGCAGTTCCTTTTTCTAGAGAACCATATATACCATTAGTTTTTCTATTGATAACTAAACATTTATACATAGTATTTAAAACAAACATATCTTAAATAATTCTTGATTAAATATTTTTAAGATTTTTATGAAAAAATTGCAAAGTATAAAATTTTAGAAAAATTTTTAACTTTAATTTTAAGTTTAAATATTATAATCTTAGAGATAAGCATTTTAATTTTAAAGTTACAGTGATACCTCGGTTCATGAACACAGTCTGTTCCTTGACCTTGTTCATGAACTGAAAAGTTCGTAATCCAAATCAATTAATGTAAATCCAAATAATACGTTTTTTATCCTAGAAAAAATTTTTTAACATGTTATGGCTTTATGTGTGGAAATAATACAGAAAGGAAATAAATATAACAGTAATATTAGAAGAAAGTATGTTTAACACCACCTTCACTAACACTTTTAACTGTTTTGAGAGCCTTAATAAGGATAAATTTAATTAAATAAAAAAAAAACTAAAATATCAACACCTGTTGGGACTCTACTATACCCATGTGTATTTTTATTTTTATATATATTTGTGTGTATATATATATATTTATATAGACGCATTTTATATTAATATATTATTTATATTTATCGAATATAATATTTATATTTAAGACATTTTGGCGACATGTGAAGAATCTCTCTACCTGACTTTGATAAGATGTATATGACGCTCTAATAATTTGAGCAAAATACATTGACGACAGCCAGAGAGAAGCATTATTTTTTTTTATGATTTTTTTTTTGTTATTTATAACGCTGATTTTTTTTTGTGTGTGTGTGTTCTGTTTGTTTTCCTCGCTTTTTTTTTTTACTGATGATATCCGATCACTCTCAGTTCACTTCATTTTCTCTTCCATTTATTTGGTTTCATCATCTTGAGAGTGTTTGGCCAATGCCAATAGGATCATGGTCAGTTCTTTCTTGTTGATTTTTCCGTCTCGGTTGAAATCACAACCTCGTAAAATAGCATCTTGGAAATCTTCCAAGTCCTGAGCGTCATAATCCTAGAAAGACGTGATCAATCATCATCATCATCACACATTGATCCTACTCCAACTAGTTAATCTACTCAAATTTTAGCTTGGATTTTTTTTGGAGGGGATAAAGCGGAAGATACTTTTTAACTTTTAAGAATAATAGAATAAAAAAAAAAATCTCAATTACCTTTTTGACTAATTCCAACAAATCTTTCAAGAATCCTTTTAATTCTTCGTTTTCAATTGTTCCGTTCTTGTCCTGTTTAATTATGAACAACAAAAAATGTGAATTAATAAAATTTAACGATCAAGCTACAAATTTAAACAACAGTTTAAACTTCTTGTCTTATAGAAAATCTATAAGAAGAGAATTATTTTATGGTTATCTAGTTTATTTCCCAGAAGAGTCGATACAATATTCTCAGAAATTTATAAAGCTATTTTAATTCAAACAAATGGAAATCAAGAATATAGATTAAAGATATTTAAACGCGCTTTAAAAGCGAGTTGTTGCCTGGCGCTCACTCGACGACGCGACGATTATTATATAGATAATTTTTAAATTTAATTTTGGCCTATTTTCGATATTTATTGGAAAAAATTCTTGAATGAGACTATAAATAATAGATGAAAAATATTACGCTTCAGTCGTTTAATATTAAACGAACACTTTCATTCTTCCTTAGAAACTTACCCTATCGTAAAGGGAAAACACTCGTTCGATGTCTTCTCGAGTAAGTTTACTAGCTCCCTAAAAATATAACAGTTAATTAAACGAAAAATTATAGAAGATAAAATAAAATTGCTGCAAGTTGATCACTAAAAATAAATATAATTATATAAATTCATTATACATATGCTTATGAATAAAATTGTACAAATATGATTCGAGGCGCCGCGTCAAGCGACGCGACGCGACATGTTGTCTGTGCTATCACTCAATGCATATAAAACCCTGTAGAGATTATTATTCAAAATTTTGTGAAGAAAATTGAAATAAACAAGTATGATAGAAAGAAAAAATAAAAAGAAAGAGAGCTTAATCTAGTAGATAAACAGCCTATTATGAAACATGCAAAAAAAAAAAATCGATGAATTTTCTTGTAAGGAATTTTGCAGTAGTTAGTAGAAGTGCAAAGAAAAGATTAAGTGCAAGAAAGCAAAGTAAACGTTTTCCGAAGTCTACTTCGCTCTATTCAGCTTAGGATTAATGCGATTCGTGGAGAAAAGAATAAGGAAAAAAGAAAAGAAAAAAAAAAGAAAGAAAATTGTGTCAGAAAGTGCATTGAGAATAAATTCGGAATCCCACCTTTCTTGCGATGAGGACGAGTTCTTCTTTCTGTAAGAGGTTCAATGTGAAAATTTTAAATTGAGAATAAAGAAGAGTGGTTTCGTGTGAAGTGCTCGACTTGCTATTTAAAATCGAACAACCTGCACGAAAGCACTTGCTCTAAACACCAGTAACTCTTCTTTAAATATTACGTAATAGTATATATATATATATAATAGAATTTCTTTTATACACTAAAAAAAATAATTAAAAACTTTCTGATATTTTCTAATTGCGTTATAAAGATTCTAAACAGAAACTGCTTTAAATCCGAAAAAAGTTTTTATTAAATTTCTGCTGAAAGATTATAAAAAGCGATACATCACTTCTGTTGTTTTTAATAGAATTCTGCTTATGGATTTTTCAATGAAGAAGAAAAATTTTAACTTGGAGAAATTAAAAAAATTTTTTTTACAATTTTTCATAATCTCTAATTTATGTGGTGCGTATCAAAGTGTAATATAAAAAAAGAAAATTGTGTGTCAGAAAGTGCATTGAGAATAAATTCGGAATCCCACCTTTCTTGCGATGAGGACGAGTTCTTCTTTCTGTAAGAGGTTCAATGTGAAAATTTTAAATTGAGAATAAAGAAGAGTGGTTTCGTGTGAAGTGCTCGACTTGCTATTTAAAATCGAACAACCTGCACGAAAGCACTTGCTCTAAACACCAGTAACTCTTCTTTAAATATTACGTAATAGTATATATATATATATAATAGAATTTCTTTTATACACTAAAAAAAATAATTAAAAACTTTCTGATATTTTCTAATTGCGTTATAAAGATTCTAAACAGAAACTGCTTTAAATCCGAAAAAAGTTTTTATTAAATTTCTGCTGAAAGATTATAAAAAGCGATACATCACTTCTGTTGTTTTTAATAGAATTCTGCTTATGGATTTTTCAATGAAGAAGAAAAATTTTAACTTGGAGAAATTAAAAAAATTTTTTTTACAATTTTTCATAATCTCTAATTTATGTGGTGCGTATCAAAGTGTAATATAAACTAAGATTTTACGTTTTTTTTTTTTTTCTTAATTTAAAATTAAAAAAAAGAGAAATATTCATTAAAAATATTTAATTCTTTAGAATTCGTTTACTGGAATAACAAAATATAATAAAAGATATACAGCATAAAGCATGCATTTCTGTATATCTTTAATGGTTAACTCGAGTAAAATTTTAAATATTTACCTTGAATGCAGATCGACATAAGAAGTTCTCTTTAACGGGTAGCAACCTAAATTATTTGCCAAATATTCAGTTATGAGAAAGAAAAAAAAAAAAATGTCTTCTAAAATAATGAATTAAAACACTTACTTTGCCATTTCGCTTAATTGTAGTTTTCCGTCTTTGTTGCTATCAAATATGTTTAGCTGCGAAGAAGAAACCATATAATATTAGTAAAAATATTTGTTAAAATAAAATTAACTGCTGCAATTAAATACCGAGAAACCAACAGTTATTTTATTAACAGAAATAAAATTTTATTTTTGCTTTTTACTCGTCTTCAAACTCTTTAAATAAATTCTACACTGAATTTTAGTTTTAAGAATTTGAAAGCTTGTTCGTGGTGACTTGTATATGATTAACAACCTTTAGATTGTGTTTATTAATTAGATTGAAAAAATACAATTAAACTCCATTAAATCGAGTTTTTAAAGAACATTCGACTAAAATTTTCAAAAAAAAAATCTATAAAGTTACACTGATATATACAAGTCCGACTAGAGGGAGCAGAGCAGAACCGTTTGAGGTTGTATTCCGACTTAAAAAGTGCCACAAAATTTAGTATTTTATGTAAAAATGGTGATAGGAAAGTGGCTGAAAATCTGTTTTATCGATTTTGTTTATATATTTTTATGGCTTTCGGAATGGAGGCCATTTATGCGAGTTATTCAGACCTCAATTCACTTCTCTTAGCATATATATATATTGCATATATGCTGATATATAAAATTAGTAAAGAAAATTTATTAAAAATATTTTACTGTTTAACACGTTTATTACTGAAAACGAATTTTTATGGCGTCAGTTATTTTTAATTATTTTTCATCAAAAGAGATTTTATGAATTTTAAATGCTGATCATTTCTTTAATTCATTCGGCACAGAGACGTCATTAACAAATCCAATCACGCAAACTGTAAAATGGTAATGAAAAAATTTAATTTTTGCGTGATATTTTACGTAAAAATAAATCTTTACAAGTAAATGTTACATATATAATGTTCGTCCTTTCTCTTTATATAACGATAAAGTCGATTTATGTACTTTAATGCAGTATATATACTTCTTACTTAACAGTATACTTAAAGAGCGGTTATAATCGATACACGAATAATCGATTGAACACAGATCGAGAAAATACTTTTATATATTATAGATATAAAATCCGGTTCACAGTTTATTGCTAAATGATATATTTTTTTATCTGAAAGGTTATTGAAACTTGATACTAACCAAAGTATCCGTGTATTCGATCAATTTGTCTTCATCGATGCTTTCTTTTTTTGCTTCCTTCAATAAATCTTTCAAGAAATTCTGAAAGTAGAGGTATTATTTATTTATTTCTTTTATATATATATATATATTAAGCCGGAAGAATCGTTCTATTCGACATATTCACTAGATTTACCTTCAATTCATCCGCCTCGATGAACCCGCTTCCGTCGGTGTCGTATTCTCTCCATATCTAAACAAAATTGTTAGAAGTTAAGACATCTGAATGAAAGGATTACCAGAAGTCTGCCATTACTTTAAGCACCGTTTAAAGTTATAAGTTCTATATTTGGAGTTATATTAAGACCAAATGTTTCTTTCTTTACATCAGATATATATATATGTGTACATAATAAATTTGAGAAGATATTGCTATCTCGAAAATTTAATAATGCAAAGAAAGATATATTTTATGAAATCATTTGGAATAATTTATTGTATTTTTTTATTTATAAGATCGATAATAAAATAATTGATTAAAATTAGTAAAGAAAATGTTCAAATGCAGTAGATTATAATCACTACTGCATTTGTAATGGTGGAAGTTAAAATTTTTGGTCCCCACGCAAAATATTATTCGGTCCCCTACCACAAAAAAAAAAAATAAAATAAATTATGAAAATTATTGAAAATTATCAAAAGAAATACTATATATTTAATTTCTTTCATCCCTCAAAAATATTCATTAATAACATTTTCTGATGTAGTGAAAAAATGAAAAAAATAAAAATAGTGCATACAGAAAACTAGTGAAATCCAATGAAGCTTATTTCATTTTATCCTTTACAATTCACATTCTCCTACACAGCTATTAGAAATTTTAAATTTCCTTTCATGTGCATACTAATATGAAGACAAATTAGTAGCAGATTTTCAGGTTATTCCATAATACCCTTTCGTAAAACTACAGATGTGATAATAGGTGGTTATGAAAATAGGGAAGAGTCGCATATATTGTACCGGCTCCTAATTCTAAGTGAAAAATGCTTGTTTCAACCCACTTTGCAGTGTCAAGTGTGAACAGTGATAATTATGGAATACCCTGAAAATCTCTGCTAATTTGTTTTCATATTAGTATGCACATGAAAGGAAATTTAAAATTTCTAATAGCTTTGTAGGAGAATGTGAATTGTAAAGGATAAAATGAAATAAGCTTCATTGGATTTCACTAGTTTTCTATGTGCATTATTTTTATTTTTTTCATTTTTCAATACAATCAGAAAATGTTATTAATGAATATTTTTGAGGGATGAAAGAAATTAGCTTTTTTCATACATTGGAAATGTTTTTTGGAGATAAAATTGTTTCTCCATTATAAATTGCTTAATAATTATATTATACCTATGGATAAATAATTAAATTAACATTTTAATGTAAAGAAGAAACAACCTATACATTCTGTTACTTTATCTCTCATTCAAGTACAGATTCTGAAACAAATTTTTAAAAACATTATTACAATTCTCCAACACAATATTTGATAATTTTTTCTATTGCTTTTAAATCATTTAAAATTTTAAGAAACAAACTGCATTTACAGCTTGATTTATTTGATCAGAAAATTAGGATATTGAAATTACAGAATGTTTTTCAGATATTTTAAATATTAACATTTAAAAAAAGTTTTTGAAAATAATTATATTTACTTAGAACGTTTAAAATCCTTAAGAAGTGTAGGATGTTCTGGCATTTTTTTGATATCTTCCCAATCTTTCTCTAAAGAGGATTAAAATATTATTATTTTATAATTTGTAATCTTTTTACAAAATTCAGTATCATACCTTGTGGAAAACCCATCACATTAAAAATTCTATCCAACTGATCGTGATGATATGGATTGCTGGTTTTGATATCTTCTTGCCGACAGTGAAAAATTGGTTCAGATGTTAAAAGCTCAGCAAAAATACAACCAATAGCCCAAATATCTAATTAAAAGATGAAAAAACTTTAAAAATAAAATATAATCATAAATAAATAAAATATCTTTTTATAGGGTTGTTTGGAAAGTAATTTAGTTTTTTTCATGAAAATGAATGACAATATTTTTATAGTATATAAATATTTTAGTCAATTATATATTGACCATTTTGGTCCAACACCTCTGGTAGTAGTATGATTCCATGCTCGTAGAACTTTTGATATTTGCTTGCAAAAACTGAATTAAGTGATTTTTTGACAACCTCATTTGAACTAAATGTTTTGCCGTTTAAAGAATTTTGTAAAGACTGGAACAAGTAATAATTGGAGGGTGCCAGATCTGGTGAATATGGTGGGTGTGGTAACACACCCACCATATTCACCAGATCATCCAAGCTTTAACAGCTTCTGGAGGGTCATCAAACTTGTATGAGATTGGGTGTTATCATTGTGAAACACCACACCTTTTCTGTTAATCAATTCTGGCCTTTTCTGTTTGATGGAATCACTCAATTTGCACAACAATTGAGCAATGGGCAGTACACTTCTGAATTAATTGTGGAATTGTCTGATAGAAGTTAAAAAATAATAATATCTCTTCATCTCATATAATCATCTCTTCTGCTCCATGATTGCTTGCATTCAACAATCCATTTTTCCTCACCAGTTATGATTCGCTTCAGAAACGGATCATTTTCTTGACATTTGAGCAGCAAATCACAGATGTCAATGTGATGGAGCAAATCTCTTTCCTTGAACGTGTGGAACCCAAATATCAAGCTTTGAAATGAAACCAAGTAATTTCATATGGTCATGAATAGTCGAATTTGATAAATTCAATCTTATAGCAATTTCTTGTGTTGTTATTTGGTGGTTTGCTTCAACCAATGCCTTTATTTTGTCTTCATCAGCTTCATTTGGCCTTCCAGAATGTGGTGCATTTTTAATATCGAAATTATCAGAACAAAATTTTGCAAACCAGTTTTGGCACTGGCATTCTGTTAACACATCTTCTCCATACACTTCGCATAACTTTTTTCTTACTTGAACAGCATTCTTACTTTTTTGGTAATAATAAAGCAAAATATGTTGAAAATGCTCCTTTTGTTTTCTATTTTTGATACAACAAAAAAAAAAAAAAAATTTAGTACTCTATTTGAGTGGAAAGGGGTAATCAATATTTAGCACCAAACTTATCATACAAAAGAAAAAAAAGATCAATGATCTTATGAGCTTGAATAACAAAATTTTTGGATTTAGCACAAAAAAATAAACAAGCTTATAAAGATTCAGGGTGCTAGGTGTTATAATTATGCAATAGTCGTATTTAAACCTTTGAAAATTATTCGTGATCGATTCTCGTTCACGGATGATCTACACAAAAAATGCTCTGATGTCTCAACCACATCATTTCTTGAAGTGAAATTCTGCCCATCTTTCTCTGAAATATATATGCATATTCACATTCAAGTTCGAAGATTGAAGAGGATCGAGCATGGACATCTAAGTCATTTGACAGAATGACTTATTTATAAGGCATCACGCGTGAATTCCTTAGTAATATTTATTTTAAAAAATATGTTAAAATAAATAAATTTGTTAATATGTGGAAATCATTTTGATTTACAGTATTTGATTAAACAGAATTTGCAGTAAAATGTAAAACTAAGATATCAGATGTGAATTTCCATGTATTTTTGTGAGTTAAAAATAAATAAAATAAAAATACGACAAAAATATAAATTTATAAAAAAAATATATAAAATAAAATTAAATATTAAATTGCAACATAAAATGCAGCAATATTATTATATTTATATATTTTATCAATTTTCTGTTGGAGCGAGATTCAACTATAAGAATGCAAATTTTCTTTTCCTAACCATATTTTTTCAGGAAACAATAAACTTCAAGGGGAATATATTCGCTCAGGCTTTCTTATAAATGCTGTTGTCATGGAAACATCAATGCATCTAGTTTCTTTATAAATGGAAAATAAAAAAAAGCTCCAACAAGACTGATGAAAATCGTCCTTCACCAGTAAACTAAAACATATTTATTTTTCCGTAATTGTGTTATTCAATAGCTCGAAACTGTTGAATAATAATTGCATCTCATCAATTTCCTTTTTTTTATTGTTTAGAAACTACGAGGAAGTAGTAAAAACTATTCTGATCGAATGAAGTTTTTAAAATTGCTTCCATAAAACGATATTCTTCGACTTAAACTTTATATTAAGCTCTTTGTCTATCGACTTACTGTAAAATATCGCATGGTGTGTTGACAAGAATGTAAATAATTTCAGAAGACGACATCGTAAAACTGGAAAAAAATAAAAAGTTATATAAAATTCCAGAGTAAGAAACTGCCAGATACTAAAAATAAAAATGACTATAACACTTTTATTTTTTAAGAAGTTTCTTTTTTTTTTGTTTTTAATCTAATAACATAAATTTTCGCTCTTTGTTATCGGAAATACCTTAGCAAATAAAAAATAAGAAGTATTAAACTACAGCCTTAAAAAATATATATTTTTAAAAAAGAAGAAGTGAACATATTATTCCATATTTTTAAAGAAGAAGAAGTAA
>AYEL01055526.1:0-13113 GCA_000484575.1 Olivierus martensii
GGTTTAAATTAAAGAACAGTGATAATTGTAACTGTTCCCAAGGGTCTCCTCAGGATGTTAACCATTTAATCTTTGATTGTTTGAACTTTACTACACTAAGGGATAACTTAGAAAGGCAAGCTGTGTTAAATGGTTACAACTGGCCTTGCGAACTTCATTATTTTATCTTGCGTAACCAATTAATGTTTAAAGCTTTTATTCAATTCTTAAGAGATTCTAAGGCATTGGACCCAGTTTTTTAATTCTTTTCTATATCTGGACACTCAATTCAAATTAAATAATTATTTCATTTTAACTTTATGTTTGTTGTTGTTATATATATATACAGTATATATATATATGTATATGTGTGTGTGTGATTTTTTTTTTTTTCAATATAATTTTAAATTTGGTATTGTCACGTCAGGGTTATCTGACAGGAAACTGTTAATTGTTCCCAATTGTCGGATTCCTTTTTTTTTCGCACTTGGCACTGTCGCGTTCATGTGTATTGTCGGAGTTTTCATTATGTATTATAAATATTAATGTTATCTATCGGGTCCTTCCAAGTGAAGACTTTGTTGAACTTTCATTTTTGATTTGTATTTTTAATGTTTAAATTGTATTGAACGCAACTAACACTATTTTCCACTAGTGACCTGCCACACTTTCTTCTGGTAGGAACCTTTCAACATTTTCTTAACTTTCCTATATCCTAATAACTTCATCCTTCATCATTCTCGAGGCTAAACCACAGAGTACAGCCCACTACCCTTTTTAATAAATAAATAAATAAATAAATATATAGTCGGCCAGATGGCCGCGTGGTAAAGCTTTGGCTTACCACCCTGGAGGATCCGGATCCCATACCTCCAGTTTTTCAGGAGGGGTCCGTTGAACCCCAACCTTCAACCATCTGGTAGACCCCATCATAGATGTTGGCTAGCATATGATGGGTTCTATAAGTAGTCCCCTCCAGATACAGAATATCCCTTGAGGATATGGCGGCTTAAACTAACTAACCAACGTAATCTCATCGATTAGAAAGAAGAATAAAAAAACGACACGAACGAATATTCAGATTTTATTTTACTTTGCAAATAATTTAAATTTAATGAAAGTTTTTATTTCTCATCGTTAACAATATTTAAATAAAATATTCTAACTACTTAATATGTAAAATTTTATGTTATTTTTTCTTTTTTGTTTTGATTTTACAGGAAATGACATTGGAAATGTCAAAAATGTTAATGAGAAAACCAAAGCTGCTTCTGCCATTTTTGAACCTACAGAAAAAAGAAAAAGTTCAATTTGTAACAGAATTGTCCCTATATTGCATAAAATATAGAATATCACTTCCGGGTATAATTTTTAAAATAGTGCCGAGTATGGCATTTTTAATACTGTAATATCCAATTATAATTCCATTTTTATTTTCAGTTTCAAATTGTTCGATCATACAGTGTTCATTCCGTCGTTTATCATTAAAAACTAAGGTCAAAGTTCAGATAGCAAAGTTACCTTCACTTTCAGAGATACAGATACATCACTTTTCGTTCACATCAAAACAAATAAAAGATAACACCTGCAAAGGACTCTCGGAATTATTAAGTGTTCCAATGAAAACACTTAAATGTGTGTTTTGGTTTATGAACGAAGATTTTGAATGCTATCATAATTTCCCAGATTTGAAAGTGCCTTCTATTCTATTGTGTCATGAAAAGAAACGTGGAATAATTAAAACTATTAAACATGCCGGCATAAGTTTTCACGGGAAAAGAATGAATGCCGCCATATTGAAAACACTGGATAAATGTGATAGTGTAAACCTTCGTACAATTAAAGCAGATTTCTATAAACAGGTGCAAAAAATAAGAAGCTACAAAATCGATTACTTCAAATGCGTGGCCTTCATGTTCAACAGTGCGAGATGCCGTTGTGCAATACGACCACACATCTTGTCTTTGTTTAAAAAATATTTTCCCAAGGTGCCTATTTTATTTTTTCGGGATATATATTTATACGATTTGACCATTTCGGAAGGACAGGTTAATAATCCTATTCGATTCTATCCACAGGTAGCGCGAATTGTATTGGTCTGGTATAATTAAAATCCGAATGATGTAATTATAGATATAATTGTTTATGTATTAAAATAATTTTATGATTTAAATTTTGCAGTTATTTTATTGTTTTCGCACGAATGATATGTGCAATAATCGCGGTAAAAGAAAAAAAAACTGCTGAATACCTCGTATTCACGTTAATCGGTAATTTTACAATATCATGATAATCAGAAAATTTGATGATAATGATACTCAATAATTTATATCAATTATTTTCTGAATTTTTATAATTCAAAATGGTTGAATTATAAATAATTTTTTTTTCCCAGTGCTATACGACTGGAATAAAATAAGATTAATTTGTATTATGCCGATGAATCATATATGGGATACGTTTGGTTAGATATGATAAGCCGCCATTTCTCACGAGGGATATACTTTATCTGTTGGCGACCACTTATAGAACACATCACAGGCTGGCCAACACCCATAATGGGGTCAACCGGATGATTGAAGGATGGGATTCAACGGACTGGGCTAGGACCCCTCCTGAAAAACTAGTGTTGGTCCAGGATTTTCTTCTAAGTGGTTGTTCTTCTCTACGTTCGCCACATTCTCTGAATTAGCAACTATCTGTGCCCAAGAATGTGCTATATCTGCAGTTAACTCCTTTGTATCAACCCGAAGGCGTACACCTGACACACCCACTGACATCCTCTCCATCCACCCTTCCCTCACTCAAGTCATGGATCAATCCATTTCTGATCAAGGATTATATTCGATGTTATGATATTTTTGATTCGTTACTGCTCTTCCTACAATAATTTCAGAAGTTGTTTTTTTTTTATATTAATATTTTCTATAAGTTGAAAATTATTTATCATGTGCAGTATCTTTCGTAGTTTATCTTGTTAACAGATTACGCCACCTACCTCTCTATAGTAAATGGCGTTAGCCGAATGGCCGCAGTGTGAATGTAAAAAACAATTTCTGAAATTATTGTAGGAAGAGCAGTAACGCATCAAAAATATTATAACATCGAATATATTGGCTAATCCTTGATCAGAAATGGATTGATCCATTGCACTCTCTTCTATTCTCATCTTTCTATTTAGTTATAATCTGTTTATGATTATAGTTTAAACATTCTCGTTGGCGGCCGGATGGCCGAGTGGTAACGCGTTGGCGTGCCACGCAGGAGGATCCTAGTGGAGCTAAACTACTCTGGAGAATCCGAGTTCAATTCCCAAATCTCACACTTCCAGTTTTTTCAGCAGGGTTCCGAGCCCGGTTCGTTGAATACTATCCTCCGTCTGACGGCTGACTCCACCAGAGTTTGGGTGACCTGTGATGAACATTGTAATTCCTCGCCACTTAATAGTCACCGAAATGGAAAACGACATAAAGCTACATAGAAAGTAAGAAGAGTACTAATTGGCAGGAAAAAACAAGCCCTGTCATAAGCTATCCATCCCTGTAAAAGGTTCATCCGGATTTTGAAAGACAGTGATCGAGGACTGACTCCGGACCACATTAATTAATTTTCCAAGTTATGAGATGGCCGCGTGGTAAGCTAATCCGGATTCAAACCCGAATCCCACACCTCCAGTTTTTCAGAAAGATCCGGATCCGGGTCGTTGAACCCCATCCTTCACCCATCATGGGTGTTGGCCAGCCCGTAATGGGTTCTATAAGTTGCCACAGCCAGATACAGAATATCCCATGAGGTTATGGCGGCTTATCCAAACTAAACTAACCTAACCTAACCAAACTATGGACCTGGGCATTCTTTTTTGTTAGAAGGCCTTCACTTTTAATTGATAAACTTGGCAAAAGCCGAGTGTACCTAACTCGAATACAGTTATATAAACCAAGAATATCAGGCTGTAATTACTTACTATAGCATTAATATGGATAAATAAGAATCAGAATTAAGTTTAAAATTTTATCAAAAGAGTTAATCATAATATACAAAAGTTACAGAATTTGCTATACTCAAAAATTTAAATACTCCATTTTAATATTTATGTTTATAATATGTGCAATAAAAGCTTAATGGAAATGATCATTATTTTTGTATTAAATCAAGACATAGAACATAATAATTTTAGTAAAAATAAATTTTTAAAAATATAGGAACTATTAGATATTTTTTTTGTCAACAGATGACGCCACACTCCATTCAGGTAGAATACTATGTGGCGGGGCGAAACAAGCCCTTCCACAGGCTGCCCACCCCTGCGGAGGGGTCAGCCGGATTGTGGAGGACGGGGATCGACTGGCCGGGCCCGGACCCCATGATAAATATTTTCAAGGGGTGGGACCGAGACTCGAACCCGGGCGGACCCCACGATAAATATTTTCAAGGGGTGGGACCCGAGACTCAAACCCGGATCCTCCAGAGTGGAAAGCCGAAGCGTTTCCACGCGGCCAATCCGGCCGACACTATTAGATATTTTCATTTTAACAAACATTGAAAAAGTAATGTTTTCTCGTTAGATGTCTTCTGAGTTTTAATGCTGTTTCTATCTTCGTCAATACAATGTGTCAGGGTTTTATATTCACATGGCCGCTCACATTCCTAGTACGATCAGTATCTTGTTTTCTTTTGAATATTTTATGCCCCCTTTCCAATCAGGGAGATTACTAAGGGGCAGGGCCAGTTCCAACCACGGGTTGTACTCACACCCATGGACGGGAGCCGGATGGTGAAGAATGGAAATCGCCGGTGCAGGGCCAGCACCCCGAAAAAACTTTTCAGGAGATACCAGACCTGGGACTCTAACCCGGGTCCTGCTGCGTGGCATGCTGACTGCGTTACCACTTGGCCATCCGGCCGCCAATACGGTCAGTAACAGATGAAGGATGTGATTCAACAAACCGAAGTCGGGGTTTTCCAGAAAAATATCTGGAGATGTTGGACTTAATAACTGAGTTCGGATGGTCCAAATGGCATAGTGAATGCTGATAAATACCGTCAGATAATAGAAATATATAATATTTCTGTCTTCGTTATGAGTAATTTAGATACTATAATGAGATTTTTTTTGTAAAGATAAACTTTTATTTATAACAAATTTCATATATATTTTAAATGATTTAACTCAGGAAAGTTAGATTTATATTTAAGTATGGTCAATCTGTTGTCAACGGACCGGATAAGATAGATTACAGTACTTTCAAGTCAAGATTATTTCAGATTTTATTTAAAAATTCATGCATTCCTATAACTAATTAATTAATACATTTATTCATATATTTAAATTTTCTATCCAGAGAATTCAGAACCGAATCCGATAATAAACGTTTCACGAATCCAATTCAGCCATACTGCTTTCAAAGATTTAGAAGGTGGCAGCGGGATGGCCGGGTGGTAACGCGTTAGTGTGCCACGCAGAAGGATCTGGGTTTGCGTCCCGAGTTTGGCATCTGCCATCTCTTGAAAAGTTTTTCGGGGGTTCTGGACCCGGACAGGCTATCCCCATCCTTCACCATCGTCCCCCTTCCTGGGCCAGTTACAACCCGTAGTTGGAATTGGCCTTTCCCCTTAGTAATCTCCTTGTTTGAAAAGGAGTGTAAAAAATGCAAAAAAAAAAAAAAGATTTGTAAGATTTACAGTTTTTTTTAATTAAAAGGTTTTCATCTAATGACGCATCTCTAAATATGCCATTTTCCCCCTATCTGCATCTTTATTTACTTTGTATTGTTGTTTAATTTCATTATAGGTATTTGCTGCAGCAATATAATTGATGCATTTAGAAGAGAGTAAATTTAGTCGGCAGGATATAGAGTTGGAAGTGTGCAGTACTTCCACTCATAAGGAACGGTATTAATTCCCTGATTTCATACATCCAAACTTTTTCAGCAAGAATCTGGGCCCAGCTCTTTTTTTACGCCCTTTTCCCAATCAATGACAATTCTAAGGGGTGGGGCCATTACAACCACGGGCTGCACCCAAAAATATAAAGGGACACCGGATGGTGAAGACGGGCCGGGCTTATAACCCTGAAAAACTTTTCGTGAGATGTCGGACCCGGTACGCGAACCCGGATCCTCTTGCGTGGCACGACAACGCGTTACCACGCGGCCATCAGGCCACCGGCTCGACTCTTTGAACTTCATCGTTTATCTAATAGTTAACCACAACAGACGGCCGGATGGCCGAGTGGTAACACGTTGGCGTGCCAGACAGGAGGACTGGGGTTCGCGTCCCGGGTGCAGCATCTCCTGAAAAATTTTTTGGGTTGTTAACCCCGGCCCGGCAATCCCTATCCTTCATCATCAAGCCCTTAATAATCTCCCTGTTTGGAAAGGGGCATAATAAAAAAACTAACCACAACAAAAGTGTAGGCGGTCATGGTGGATACTGGAATGCTGCGACCTTTAGTACCTATTGGGTGGAAAACGGTATAAAGCCAAGTATAAAATACATGTAGCATTCAAATTCTTTATATATTATAAAATATTAGTATGTTTAAAATTCATATATATTTTAATTCTTGATTCATTTATTTACAGTAAATTGTTAGAAAAATTAAATGAAAATAATATTGGCGATATTTGCGCGGATTTTTTCATTTAGACCGCATTTTGAAATATTGTACATAGCTTACGCTAGAGGGAATTCATCATCTTTTGGAAGTTCACGACGTTGGAGTTGGTCGTGTTGTATCGTATCGTGAAGTTTTGACTCTTTGTTTAAAAATAAGTTAAAATGGTTGTACGAAAAGTCGGTGGACAGAATCTAAATAAAAAAAAGAACGTAGAGGTAACGTTAATTTTTTAAAATATTTGAAATTTTTTAGGAAAATAAGAAAGATCGTTACTGTACCACGTGTCTATCTTTAAGCAGAATCGGCATTAGGCTTACCGTTACTGTTTGTTTTAAATCTAATTTTAATCATTTCTAGAGTTGATTTAAATAAAATATTAAAATTAAATTATATCTATTATTATTAATTTCGGATTAATTATATTTTAAAGCTAGATTTGAGTGATTTGTTTATGCTGATGAATATATATTGTTAGGCCTAGATTGGTTGTATAACTGATTGCAAGATCGATTGTAGTCAGTTCGTATGAAACGTTAAATTTTCATTAATTCATGTATATCTAAAATGCCCCACTAAACTTCTTTGTGAATGTAAACTATTTTTTGTAATTTTTTAATTTAACATCTTGGAAATAGCTGAGATTTGATATTTATTAATTTGCGTGAATTTTATTGTTCAGTATTGCCATTTATCTATAAATTTTTTTTTTTACAACGTGGTTAAATGCAAATGGCGGTTTCTTTTCAGCAAAGTGCACATACTAAAATGTGATTTTTCACATTACTTTGCTGGATACGTTATTAGTCTCATCTTTCGATTTATGCTAATTATGTCTAGGAAACATTAAATCTTTTTTAATGAATCCTTAACAAATGAACCCAACAGCAATTCACAAATTTAAATATTTGCTATGTTTATGAATTTTAAATTTTAGTAAGTGAACCTGTCGTTGTAACTCAGATAATTTTCTTTTTATATTAATTTCATCTTAAGCTTTTATTTCGTTGATTGGGTTGTGAATTATTCCTGAAATTATCCTATATAATTCGTGATAAACTATATTCCATTGGATTACTATTATCCACCTGTTTAGTGTGTTACGTGGTCTTTCATACGCGATAATCGGTTGAGAGCCACGCGTCTGAAAAGACCACGTGGCTCACTAAACTTTTAAAGGACTACGCGATTTAATTAAAAAAAATTTATCAGCTCACGTGGATAAACTTTTTAAAGGATCACGTGATTTACACGTGGAAATATTCTCCCCGTGTAAATCACGTTATTTGAAAATTTAATTGAAATTCCAGTATATAAAATCTAATTCTTTTTTAAAGATTGTTAAGACATCGCAAACTTACTTTGATAATTTACAAAACTTGAACATTTTAAATTATCTGTAATTTTGTTGTATAATATAAATCCTAAATACAACATTTGGTAGTTTTACATTAGTGCCATATGAACAAAAATAGTACTGTTCAAAAGATGATGAGTAGAGAAAAACTTTCCAAAAGGACTGCACTTCTGTCTGGTGCAGATGTCGAGAATATGAACAATAAATTATAGTATTTCTCTACACAGTACCTAAACCGATTACTGTACATTTTGAAAACTTTTCTTGAAATCATAGATACAGTAGTTGTGGAATAAATCTTTTAACACAACAGAATTGTTGATTTGTGGTTTAATCATCAATTGGTAGGAACAAATCTTTAATTTTCTAATGCAGTGTTTCCCAAACTTTTTCTATAAAGGAACACTTCATAAATCCTAAAACAGAATACCTTGGTTATTTTATAGCGTAGGAAGATATTAATAATAAATAAATTAGGCAATTAAGTATAAGAGTTAAAAAAACAAAGCAAGCATTTATTATCAAATTATAATAATGTAAAATAAAACAGATGAAAATAGTAAAATAAACTAATGACTCCAGTTTTGACTTGGCACAGCATTTAAAATCATATGAGGCTTTTATTAATTTTCATAATTTTTTATGGAACACTTACTGACATTCTGTGGAACACAACTTGAGAAATGCTGCTCTAATGTATAATTTATTTGCTTTCCCACTGACTTATTAAATTCCATTGTGTTAAAGATTCACCTTCAATGACTGGTGATTAAAATACGAATTGACAATTGTATCGTATTAAAGATTCATTCCATAATTATTGTATCTCTGATTTCAAGATAAGTTTTTGAAAATGGCAGTACATGCCTGTTTAGGTACTATGTATGAAGAAATACTAAAATTATATCATTCATTTCCTTGACGTCTGCACTAGATACAAGTGCAGTCCTTTTGGAAAGTTTTCTTGTCACCTTTCGATTGTTACTATCTTTGTTCATATGATATTAATGTAAAATTATACCCAGCATTTTTTTTTTCTGATTATCATAAATAATTTTGGTATGACAAATAAAAATGCTGGCAAAAATTCGATTCCCTTTGTCTTGTTCCTCCCAAATAAAGATTCCGCATTTAAATGGTGAAGGTCCCATGTGAGATAGTCCCATTCTCAATGTATCAAAGTTGGGGCTCTGAATTGTTTTTTACTGTTTTCTGCAAAATTTTTATAGATAATAATAATTAAATGATGTCTTATTCCAAATCAAATGCGATCAGTTTAAATAAGTTATGATTTAATTTTATAAAGTTACATAATTTTTTCATTTCCAACAATTTTTCTATTCTTAATCTTAGAACTTTTAAGTTTTTATTGTTTTATAAGGAAAGCATCTTATTATCTCACATTCATTCATTTTTCCACATTAAATAATAAACATCAAATATAGGTACTCCTCACTTAACGACCTTCTTGTTTAATGACTACTTGAACCTATGTCCAAGCTTACAACTTTTTTTAATGGAAAGTTTGGTTTTTGCACATTTGCATTATGTTCATTATAATTTTTGTTGAGAGTTTTCTATCTTTTTTCATAATGTAATTTTTATTTTCACTGATAAATAAAAATTAAAACCAAATTTTTAAATTGAAATTTGTTCCCAATATTTTGTAAATTTATACGAACAAGTTACTTGGCTTACTGACCACTTCATTCTACGACCAAGTTATGAGAACAGAACTCTATCATTAAGTGAGGAGTACACCTATAGAACTATAAAAATCATCTTTCTCAGTTGAAAGAGTTAAGTATGAACAGTATGCTTGGAAACATACCCTTTGTTAAACTTCAAATAAAATGTATATAGAATCCCAAATTGACATAGCCAACATTATCTAAGTAGACTTTACTTTTTCTAAAAAGATATGCTGGGTTTAAGACTATTTTAGTTTTATTTTAATCAAATAACAGAATACATGCAGTTTTCTTTCATACAAATCCACATGTTTATTTTACTTATTTCATTGGCTTGCAGACATGAATTGTAAGAATTCATTGTGTATAGTATAATTAATAACAAAAGCTAAGCACTTTCACAAATTAAATTATTTAACCTGCAAAAATGAATGTTAAAAAATTTGATCTATTCAATGCAGATAAAGGTCATGGATTCTAACTAAACAATGCACTGATATTATTTGTACCATTTATGAATAAATATTCATTGAGCTTCTTTAGATATAAAAGTTATATCATGGGCCAATTCTAAAAATCCGAAAGTTTCCAAAAGTAGGTGATTATCTGGTTCAATTTTTAAGATATTCATTAAAGAATTAAAGATTCTCTCCCACCAGCAGGTAATTAAAAATTCAGTCTGCAGTTTGTTACCCATTATTATTCATTAATTATATTATTGTGTAATTAATGAATTATAATGTAAATATATTTTTATATATATTAGCATATGGAAAAAGGCTGATTAGCTTTACAGCAATGGCCTTGAATGTAACCATTACAATTTTTGTAACTTACACCAGTGGCCTCGATAGTACATCTCTAGCTTTTTTGATTGACAACAAAAACCTCTGTTTAATTTTATTTTTAAAATACCATTGAACATAGTAAATGCCCTCTTTTCCTTAATGATGAATTAATTATCCACTTTTTAAACTCAAATTAGTATACTGTATATCATAATCAAAAGCATTGGCATCAAAACAAGTAAAACTTACTAATGTGTAATTGGTAAATCCTATGATTGATCAATATATTTCATGTGTGTTTGAGTTCATGCATAATGGTCTAATGTATTGTCAATGATATATATCATCAATAATTAATTAGGGTTAATAAACTTGATATACATGGAATGTATTCAAATTTTAGGTTATCTGAACAGTATCATGTATATTTCTCTTGAATTTTTTACTTTTCTATATTTAAGTTTATAATTACATATTGTTTATAAAATATAACATTTTGTAAAGTTATGATCAACTGTGATCTCTCTGTTAAAGTAAAATTACTTATAAATGATATTTTGCCCTTGCTATTATGTATGTATAAAAAGATTCTTGGTAGTAAGCAAACGAAGTTAATACAAAACATGCAGAAACTACTTGCTTAATACTAGTTATGAAAGTGCAGCTCTTTAGCAAGTAAAACTTTTTTTTATATAAGATGTAGTAAAAAGTAATCCATTATTTTTGCATGAAATTGAAGGTTTTATTTAACATACATAGAATGATCCGATGTAGGTCAAATATGCGCTGTTTTGTTCGATAACTTGTTGCCATTTTGAAGGTAATTCCATTATGCCTCTCTCATAGAAGCCCATTACATATGATATCTCATCAAAACGTTTCCTTTCTTCCTTATTATAAGGTGTAGTAAAAAGTAATCCATTATTTTTGCATGAAATTGAAGGTTTTATTTAACATACTTAGATACTTGATCCGATTTAGGTCAAATATGCGCCGTTTTGTTCGATAACTTGTTGCCATTTTGAAGGTAATTCCATTATGCCTCTCTCATAGAAGCCCTAGTCCCTATTAGCAAAAAACTGGGACAGTTGATTTTCACAAGCCTCTCTTGAGGCGAATTTTTCACCAGCAAAATAGTTCGCCATGGACAGGAACAGGTGGTAATCACTTGGCACCAGGTTCGGACTACAAGGTGGATGCATAAAAACCTCCCAACCAAGCTCCCAGAGCTTCTGGCGAGTCGCTATCGATGTGTGTGGCCTGGCGTTGTCTTAATGAAACACAATTCCTTTTCTAGTGGCCAAAGTTGGCCACTTCTGGGCGATTGCTTCCTTCAGACGGTCCAAATGTTCACAGTACAGGTTCGAATTAAGAGTTTGTCCGTAGAGGAGCAGCTCGTAGTATATGATTCCTTGCCAATCCCACCAAACGCACAGCAAAACCTTCCTGGTCGTCAATTCTGGCTTGGCACCATTTGCACCGGCTCATTGCGCTTCGACCACGACCGTTTTCGCTTGACGTTGTCGTAAGTGATCCACTTTTCATTGCGTGGCCTAGCGTTGTCCTGATGAAACACAATTCCTTTTCTAGTGGTCAAAGTTGGCCACTTCTGGGCGATTGCTTCCTTCAGACGGTCCAATTGTTCACAGTACAGATTGGGACAGTCGATTTTCACAAGCCTCTTTTGAGGCGAAGTTTTCACCAGCAAAATAGTTCGCCATGGACAGGAACAGGTGGTAATCACTTGGTGCAGATCCGGACTATAAGGTGGACGCATAAGAACCTCCCAACCAAGCTCCTGGAGCTTCTGGCGAGTCGCTATCGATGCATATGGCCTGGTGTTGACCTGATGAAACACAATTCCTTTTCTAGTGGCCAAAGTTGGCCACTTCTGGGCGATTGCTTCCTTCAGACGGTCCAATTGTTCACAGTACAGGTTCGAATTAAGAGTTTGTCCGTAGAGGAGCAGCTCGTAGTATATGATTCCTTGCCAATCCCACCAAACGCACAGCAAAACCTTCCTGGTCGTCAATTCTGGCTTGGCACCATTTGCACCGGCTCATTGCGCTTCGACCACGACCGTTTTCGCTTGACGTTGTCGTAAGTGATCCACTTTTCATTGCCAGTCACCATCCGCTTCAGAAATGGATCAACTTTGTTGCGATTCAGCAGCGATTCACAGATGGAAATTTGGTCCATGAGGTTTTTTTGTGTTAACTCGTGTGGCACCCATACATCCAGCTTCTTTTTGTATCCAGCCTTTTCCAAATGGTTTTTTGTGCAATGTTTAGCTCCTGGGCATAGAAACAGTGCTTATATGACGGTCGGACTCGGCCATTTCGATGATTTTATCCACATTTTCAACAATTGGCCTTCCAGAGCATGGTGCATCTTTGACATTGAAATTGCCGGAACGGAATTGACAAAACCAAAACTGCGCTTGATTGGCTGTTACAGTATCAGAACCATAAACACTGTTCACATTTTCAGCCGCCTGGCTTGTATTTTCACCTTTATCGAAGAAAAACTGTAAAATATAGCGTATTTTCTCTTTGCTGGTGTCCATCTTTGACGTGAGCTCAAACAAAACTGAGTCAACCATTCACAAAACAGTCAAATAAGATTTTTAGTACGAAATGTCAGCTTTCTAACGCCATCTAGTGTAAACCGATCGGACTTTTA
>AYEL01055527.1:0-14297 GCA_000484575.1 Olivierus martensii
CGATACTTTTTAAAAGAGAAAATTCTGTACTATACTGTATGTATACGATAGCAAAGCTAAATAATAGTACAGTAATGTTAAACAGTTAATGGCAAAAAGCCCATCTTTCTGATGTTTCACCCCTTCAAAGCCAAGTGACTGTTCTTGGACTGCTCCTTGTCCGGTTTTACTAACCGAAAATTAACGGTAATTTGTTAATTGACATCATGAAAGGAGACGGAGCTTTGTTAGTAAGACTGGTCTATGCTTACAACTTGCATTAATCGAATATTTGCTTGCACTAACTGAAAAACGGTATCAATTTTATAAGTTGCACTAATAGAAATCGCATTATTCGAACTCGCACTAATCGAGGCCTACCTGTATTTGTTGGAAATTTGCTCTTTTGATAGTAATTCCTAAATTTTTTCAGTTGCCAAAATATTTTTAAATTATGTGTAAGCAAACATCTATCTATATTATAATTAGTCAAACGTGGCTGGCTGGAGTCCCTTTTTCGGTGAACCACTGTACCGATTTCTATAAATAGGTATCGTTAGAAAGGTCTAATTTTCGGATGTCTAAACCACTGTAACGATTTTTATAGATAGGGTATCATTAGAAAGGTCTAATTTTCGGATGTCTGCAACAACAGATCTTTTTTTTAGCCTTAGGGGCCGAATTTTTATTTTATGACAATAAATATCAATAGATGGGACTAAGTGTCAAAGAAAGGGGGGCAACAGATAACTTACCTGCATTACTAACTAAATGTCAAAGTAAGGGGCAACAGATAACTTACCTGCATTACTATTTTAAGTGTCAAAGTAAGGGGCAGCAGATAACTTACCTGCATTACTATTAGGATCTTTTACAGAATTACTTAGCTAAAACAATTATTACTGATTATGATACATTGAAAGGGGCAACAGATAACTTACCTGCATTATTATTATTGGATTTTTACAATGGGCAACAGATAACTTACCTGCATTACTATTATTGGATTTTTACAGAATAAGGGACAACAGATAACTTACCTGCATTACTATTACTGGATTTTTACAGAATTACTTAGCTAAAAGAATTATTACTGATTATGATATCAAGATAATGTTCAAGTATCAATTTGTCTTCAATCAGTATCTTTATATCATATACTGTTCAGTATCAATTTGTCTTCAATCAGTATCTTTATATGATACCCACTTTAGCCAACCTTTTCATTGGATGTTTTATTTTAAAGGAAATTTTATGTAATTTTTAAAGGAATTATTACTGATTATGATACAGGATACTGTTTAGCTAACCTTTTCACACTTATTTAAATTTTTCATTGGATGTTTTAAAGGAAATTTTATGTTGAATTTGCAGTTCAGCCTGTTCTACATCCATAATTATGATGGTGATATATTGCATATCTCAAATGAAATTTGCTTATATTTTATCACACAAAGAAATTATTACCATTCATCATGCTGTAAACTACCCCCTTCACCTGGATGCAGCCCCACCCCACAGGGACCCCGGTGCCCGTGGGGATATGAAACTGGGTGCAGTCCACCGGGAGATGAAACCAGGCCCCAAGGTCCCGGGCCCGTTGAGGGTGGGCCCCATGCGACGGGGGCCTCTTAGTCCCTGGTGGATGCAGCCCCACCCCATGGTCCGTGGGGGTTTCATATCCCCACGGCTGTGGGCCCACCGGGGAGATGAAACTGGGGCCCATTGGGGTGGGGCCGTTGGGGGAAGAGAGTGCAGCCCCACCCCACGGTGCCCGTGGGGAGATGAAACTGGGTGCAGCCCACCGGGGAGATGAAACCGGACCGTTGGGGATGGGCCCCCACCCGACGGGGGCCTCTTGATCCCTGGTGGGTGCACCCCTACCTCACGGTGCCCCCCGTAGGGGTTTCATATCCCCACGGGCTGTGGGCCCACCGGGGAGATGAAACTGGGGCCCATTGGGGTGGGGCCGTCGGGGGCACGGCTCCCGTGGGGTGCAGCCTCCACAGGCCCCCGTGCAATTACTACACATTTGAACAAATGTTTAATAAAATATATAGTAAATAAATTTGCAAGATAAGCTATTATTATACAATATGCTGTTATATAAAGCATTATAAGATTAGATCACAACAGTATATTTCCGCTGTTATTATACAATATGCTGTTATATATAGTATTATAAGATTAAAATCACAATAGTATATTTCTGCTCATTTATATGAGCGGGGAATTTCTAGTTATTTATAATTAAACCACTCTATAGGATGGATTTTTTTTTATCTCATATTGTGGATTTTATAGATTAATACAGTGATACCTCGAGATACGAGTTTAATTCGTTCCGTAACCTTGCTCGTATCTCAAAGCAATTTTCCCCATTGAAATTAATTGAAATGCCATTAATCCGTTCCAGCCCCAAAAATGCTACCCCTGCAGCATATGGTATTGGATGCAGTGCTACAATAAACCATTTATGATCCAATTAGAGAAACATAAAATATAGCTGTTTGGTCTCAACTAGTACATATTTTTGTGTTACGATTTTTTAATACAAAATAAAAAAAATTTATAAAAAGTATTTCTAAAAATTGTGTAAGAACAAGTTAATAAAAATCCCAATACAATAGAACCTCTATATTCGGAATTAATTGGTTCCTGAGTGTATTCTGAATATTGGATCATTTTATATTATTACCATATTTTTAATATTAGTTGATATATATATAAGGCAATCCGTGGATGTCCGTACTCATGAATTACTTAATACTTTTAAACGATCTATTGATAGAAATCTGACATTTGATAGGATTTAAGATCTGGTACCCTAATAAGTCTGAAAATCAAAACATTCATTATGGCGAATTTGAAACAGCAGATCGAAATAGACTAAAAATATTGAAAGTAAATATTGCTTTCCCATTTATATAAAATTTAAAATCAAGAGGCTCCATATCTTGCCAGATATGATTTTTGCATTTTTAAAATTATGAAACTCTGATAGAGAAATGTTAACTGAACTCGACTGTAGAAGTCGAAAACTATTAACATACATCTTCTATTAGAGTCGTTTTAGAATCCATGAATCATACTTGATATCTTCAAATATGATTCATGAACCTGAGAAATTATAAGTTCTATGAAAACTGGCTAGTGTTTTAAGAGATGCCTCAAATCCTATTCAAAGACAATGAGACTGGAAATGATAAGAGTCTTCTATAAAATATACAAAAGGAGGAACTCTGAAGTTGTTTTAATGTGGATAAAACAAGGTTCATAATATTCGAAAGCAGTTGAGTAGCACCTATTTCCAGTGCTATGATTAAAAGAAAATTCCATTTCCTTAACGAACTTGTCAGAGATCGAACGATTGCAAAAGTTAAAATTCCGATTAATAGCTTAAAAAATTAAGTTCAGCAAAGAACTAATTCATTTGATTTTTATTCTATACAGGATATACGAGACTCGTAGCAAGTTTATCATTTAAGACCAGCAAATATTCGTACACATATATAAAAATAATAGTGATCGTCTTCTAGTGAAACTGTTAAGTCTCTTTAACAGTTTCACCAAAGTCACTAAAATTCTGTACTATTGAACTTTCTAGCCCAATTGAGAATTGACGTGAACATTGTGAAACTAAAAATCATGTAAATGAGATTCATGTTAGTGATATTAATCAAATACAATGCAAGAATATGCGATTAGGGCAGTATCGTGGCTGTGAATTCCAAACTATCGGTGCCATCTTACATCATGGCACTACTATACATTCCCGCCATTACGTTCCGTGTTCGCACAACTACCGGTAGTTGAGTTATCGTCGATGGTCTTCAGTCCGATAGCATTACGAATAGGAAAAAATTCGTTCGCCTACTTAAAGATGTGTAGGCTATCTATTATTTGTGAAACAACTTTGATATTCTGTTGTATTGAATTTTTGTATATACGACAACCGACCTTTTTTCCATTTTTCATCGTTAATAAACGATTCGTGTTATTTTCGTTATCATCGTTCTGTTTATGGTTATCACGGCTAACAATTGGCATCTGTTGCATACGCTATTTCGATGCTACCACTCGCTTTAATATACTGTACTGCTTTTTTCCTAATTCTCGACAGAACTGCTAATAGGGCAAGCCTTTTTCTCGCCGTACTGTCGTACTTCGGCTATCGGCTACTTCCATCGTACTAAATTTTCGACCAGCCGACAGTAATCTGACGGTTGCTAAAGTGAGCGGTTGGTCATAGATTACTAATACAGATCGGACACTCAGCTAAAACAGGGAAATTTCAGTACCACAGCGTCTCCTCAGTTAGGTGATTTAGTGTATTTTTTCTTGAATGTAAAAGTTTTATATTTAAGCCAGTATTAATATTTCCAAAATCATTTAAATAATAAAGGATATTTTGTTATTTTAAAATATAGAACTATAAATAATAATAATACAACTGGCGCGGCAGCGCGTGTTAGATCTATAATATCATTCAGGTGCAGCGAGTGCTAAATGCACATTTTTTTTTCTTTTTATGCCTTTATTGTTAATCCTAGAGCATTGAAATTTTGCAAGTGTGTTCTTTTCGGCTTCCGGTACGATATCTGCTCAACATTTCCACCGTCAGCTTTTTATAGTTACTTCACTCCATCTTAGAAATTCATTACATTTCTCAATGGAAAAGTTTTCTGAGTAATTGTCCGATTGCATTATGCTGGAAATATTTCGATAGCCCATAAGGAAGACGTCATGGAAGATTTACTCATTTTATCCGGCGACGAAATACATGTCCTCTATGGTCTGCCGATCTGCTGCGCCGTCGCATGCGTCGCATTTCTGTGTACCGAGCCGTCGCATCCATTCTTTTTATGGTTTTCCTGTAATTTGATAACCGTTTATTTTATACACAGAATTATTGATCTACGCGCTTATTTTTCCTTCTTACATAAACGCTGATATTTACATTCTCTTGGGTGCGGCGCCATCTGTCCACATATATCTACTGGACATATAGTTATTATTAATTACTTGTTTTACCCCTTCGATATTGTTTGAATTGCGCCTTCAGTTTAATTATTATTATATCCTGCTTTTTATTCAACTCTCAAATATATTTTTATTTCCTTTAGGCAGTTCTTAATAAAAATCTGCTTTTTTACCTTCATTATTTTATTTTGTGTATATGTTATAAGACAAACCCGAATTCAGGAAATACTAGAATTTCCCTAGTCAAAACGAGAACGTCCTAACGCTTGTCGGACGTTCTAGTAATGGGTTTTCCAATAGGGACGCTTGAACTTTAACAGTGTATAACGACCATATTGGTGAAACTACAGCTGTCAAATTTGGAGGTTATAGTAATTAATGTACGGCAAATCATCATGGAAAGTTACAATGTTGAGCAACGCGTACAAATCATTAAACTTTACTATCAAAATGAGTGCTCAGTTCGAGCTATATTTCCGTGCGCTACAAGATTTTTATGGTGCACACAATCATCCTGTAATCGACTATTCGTCATTTGGTGGACAAATTCGAATCAACTTGTTCAGTAAACAATCAAACAACATCCGTACGTCGTCGAAACGTGAGGTCTGAAAAAAACATTGCTGCAGTGAATGTGTGTGTGCAGGATAAACCGAGGCAGTCAATTCCTTGTCGCACCTAAGAACTTCGTCTTTCGCAGACCTCAACTTGGCAAATTTTGTGGCGGGACTTGGGCCTGCTCCCATACAAAATTCAATTGATCCAGGAACAGAAGGTAAACGACCATAGGCAGCGTCGAGCATTCTCTGACTGGGCTCTGGAGCAGTTGGAAGTGGATCTTGATTTCAGACGGAAAATCATCTTCAGCGATGAGGCCCATTTCTGGATGAATTGCTATGTCAACACGCGAAATTGTCGCATGAGACCCATCAGTTGCAAATGCATCAAATGCAAATGTAGAAAAAGTCACTGTTTGGTGTGGATTTTTGTCCGGCGGGGTCACTGTCCCGTACTACTTCCAAATTGAAGCTGGCACCGCCATAACTGTCACCAACAACAGGTACAGGTTGATAACCAATTTTTTGCGTCCTGAATTGGAAGATGTGGATCTCAACGACATGTGGTTCCAACAAGATGGCGTTACGTGCTACACAGCACATGAAACAATGGATCTTCTGCAGGACAAATTCGACGTCATGGTTATCTCGCATTTCGGCGACGTTAACTTGCCACTGAGATTGCGTGATTTAACGCCATTAGACTTTTTCTTGTGGGGCTACGTTAAATAATGGGTCTATGCGAATAAGCCGCAGACGATTGATGCCTTAAAGTCAACATAAGCAATGCTATCAATGATAGTGAGTCCGATTTATGCAGTCGAGTCATCGAAAATTGGACCTCTCGGATACGTGCCACCCAGCAAAGCCGCAACGGCCATTTGACCGATATTATATTCCATATATAATGTAATCAAATACTCTTTCAAATAAAAAAACAATTTTAATGATATCTCATACACAACTTGTTTTATTTAAATTTAAAGTTTGAGCGCCCTTAGTTTTAACTGTTTGCACTTCGGGTTTTGACTAAGAAAAACTAGAAATTCCGGACTCTGAGTAAGAAATGTTTGGCATTTCGAGTTCGGCCTAGGAATACCAGGGCTGACCAAACTTCATGTCACACGAGCCACATAGGAGAATCTCAAATACTCGAGAACCGATTTTTCTTTCTGGATCAAATGAGAACATCAACAATTCTTCGGATAATTTAATATTGATTTCAAAAATTGTTTATTTCAGATGAATTTATTTCGTGTAGATGCTTACTACTTTTTATAATAGACAAAAAATAATAAATCTGCAATTTGTTTAACTTAAATAAAAAATATTTACTTCATATTTACTATTGACTTTCATGTTATGGAGCTACATTGAAGATACCAAAGAGCCGCATATGGCTCGCCAGCCGCAGTTTGGCCACCCCTGATATATACGGTTGTAAATCTTTTTCTTTGCGCTTTTTTTAATTTGTTTCAAAGAAACTTTTAGCCGCTATTTTAACTCCGCGCGAGATGGCGCTCTCTGGTGTCGGACGACCGAAATTTGACCGTTAGGACAAATTTGTCCATTTAGAAATGTGTCGACATCGGCATATAGTTAAAACATGTGCCTATGTTATTGCCTATGTTTGCCTGTGTATTAGAAATTTCCGCTCGTCGGCTATCCTGTTTCTGTCCGGAGGTTTCTCCGTACCGAGTGAGGTTTCGGCCGCATGTAACCCAATTGGATTTTCCTCCGTTACGTTGCCGGATAATCCGTAGACTGCCAAATTCTAGCAGGCTTACCTTCTGTCTGATGCTTTTTTCCCCATTTGATTTATTTACATTTTTCCCGTTGTCGGTCAGTGCCTCACCTTCCTTTTTCGTCGTATCATGTTCAGATTTCCGTCTTTTTCTTACACTTTCATTTCGTCTGAGCCTTAATTCCAGCCTCAGTCTTTTTCCCCTGCTTCTACTAGTTACGTATTCCTTCTGGTTATATATGCAAATTCCATCTTGATATTTTCGTTTTCATTCGCTGTGCTTCTAATATAATTTATTTATCTATGTGCCTAATATACTGTTTATTGTACCCTTTCCTATTAGCCGCTTTCTATGGTCTTACTGTGGTTTCTATACGCCGCATTATATTTTTTGCGCAGCATATAATTTATGTATTTTGATGGCGGTTTGTTACGCCTCTACTATTACCTATAATTACAGGTGATTTTCTTGTGACAGGTTTTTTCCATTGTTGTTTCAACTGATCGTTTTCTACTTGATATCGTCTCGTCATTCCTGTAAGTATACTTTCTATTTTACGTATCGTTATTTCGCCGCTATTTCGTAGGGTTATTATTGTTTATTTTAAAGGCGTTACACGGACTCGGTTCAGGTGCTCGTACGCCGGTACTGCATTTCGCTCGGCATTCACATAAAACCGTACTTTAATGCTTGGCCCGATGCAATGCCGTCCTGTTAGGCTTTTTCCATGCCGCTAGGTTCATTCCTTTAAGCTGGCGCTATGAAAAAGTCGAAAGACTAGTAAAAATGCTCTGCTGGAGCACGAAAAAGGACGATATGATTGTCGATCACCAAAATGTTGAGGACAAGGCAGCCTACGACAATGTTCAAGGGCCGACATCGACTGTCGACTTGCGGCCATTTTACATTTGTCCCGCCCCATTGAACTCGTAGGCAGGCTGGACGTTTTGCCGACTCAATCATATTCCGCGCCTCATTTAGCCACCAATTGCATATTACAATTGTTTCAGGCCCTTCCGGATACTGAGGTCTCCCTGCAAATCCTGTGATGCCGTCAGATGTGTTCCATGCGCTCTTCGCCGCGCCCGCCCGTTATCCTTGACCGCGCTGTTCGATATTATCTATATGCCACAGTACGCTTTATTTGAGGCTGCATTATTGTACTGTCGAAACGCAGAAAAAATAAACTTCCGGCGAATCTCTCACCGTATTGATCTGTCGAACGGTCCAACCGGCAATCATCTTATATATTTGTTGCACGAGTTCAGTAAATGCGTGCCGATTTCGGCGATGACTGCCGGGCCTCACGTTGCATGATGACTATGTACAATCGCCGCATCGCCAGGGCATCGTTGTCGGTCGCACGGCACAAATTGAGCAAATGAGGCGCGGAATATGATTGGGTCGATAAAACCACGAGCCTGCCCACGAGATCAGTGGGGCAGGGAAAATCTGAAATAGCCGCACGTTGACGGTCGATGTCGGCCACTGAACATTGTCGTAGGCTGAATTGTCCTCAACATTTCGGTGGTCGACAATCATATCCATCTTTTTCGTGCATTTTTACTAGTACTCTCTTTTACTCAATTTTATTATTAAACTATCTTAAAACATTTAACACATTAGTGCAAATATCTTACGCAATCAAAATTATTATATCTATCCTGTGTGAGATCGCTAAGATCCCGGACGGAATCCCTTGTTTTATATAAAAATTTTGTATTAATTTAATGAAAAATTTTGTTAAAAGAAGCGAAAATAATTACTTAATAATTTATTAAATTAATCAATATAACATTAACAAGGAACTTCGAATAAGTTTGCTGGTTCCTTGTTCATCCGCGGGAAAGTTCCTTCTCCGGGTGGGATGGAAAGAATAAATAGATACGAGTTCCGTGTCCAAATACAGAGTCAGAGAGGTAGATTGGAGAAATTTATAATTTTTCGAGAGAATTTAGAAAAAAAGACGGAAATGCAAACCAAAGAGGGAAAACAACTCGTTTTGTCGGGGGGGACGTCCGAGGAGACGACGTAAGATGAATGACAGCAATTGTGGACTATTACGATGAGACTGATGAGAACAATGAATGTGGTGAACTGTGTACAATTTACTTGTGAACATTTAGACGTTTCGTGGTATATGGATTACTTAAAGATGTCTTGTTGATATAAGGTCGGCAAACTCTCAGGTACAGTCTATGACAAAGGTTTTGACATCTACCGTAGGAGCTGTATTAGAGGAAGTAGTTTCGATTATAAAGTCTGGAAAATCTCCGCACAGCAGCTTGTAATGAAGACTGTTCTTACCGCGGTAGAAATAGGGGTCGGGAATATTTCACAGAGGAGAGAATTTCTATGACGTACTTGACATGAGTAATGCGATCTGTATTCTTCTTTCACTTTCCATTTTATTAAACACAGAAGACAATTTTATTTTTTATTATGCTCTTTACAAGTTATAAAAACTCAGTATTGAAATTATTATCATTATAGTTTAGATAATTGTATAATGTTTTGTTTTTTGTTCTGTGAATATAGAAGTGAAAATTTCTAAGTTTAAAAATCTTATTTCGATATGATTTTTTCATATAAAATTTGTTTTTAATTGTAAGAAAAAAAATACACATTAAACACTCAAAAGTTCGTTTATTTTAAGTATTTTCAGATTTGCATATAATAAAAATATGAAACTGTATAATACATAACATATTATTTAATGGGCAAAGCCTAGAACTTTGGTGAAGTTGAAAAACAATTTTTTTTATAATTTGCTATTCTTCGAATTCTTAATATTGAAATATATTGCTGTAAAACATTATTATATGTTAGGTAATGGTTATAGAATAGCTTAGAGAGGTGCTTTTAACATGTTTACAGATTCCAGATTATGAAGGATGCATGCGGGATGCACCCTATTAGCTTTGATAACTTTGCTGCCTTCAGCACTTATCATTACATGCATTTATCGTCGATATTATTAAGAAGATCAATCGTGGATGACCTGGTGATTTTTTAGGTGATACGCTCCCCCCTCTCTTCGTGCTGCTTTAGAATGTTGTAAACTGTTTGCCTACTTATTTGTAATATATTCGCTATGTCTTTCACAGGCATCCTGTTGTTCCTATGATGAATGATTAGCAACCTAGAACTCTTAGACGTAGTAGTTGGCATTTTGAAATAATTCGCACTCAACTTCAACAATCTAGTTCATGCCTTTAAATACGGTATTAAACGACACTTCGGTATGCAACGCATCTTATTACTTAATAATTCAGTTATTGCCAGTAAAGTTACGATCCTAATTTATTTCATTAATATTTTTTACGTTATTTAATGTATTAATAAAAAGTTAAGAGCAAAGTATAGTAAACGAAATCGTTATTTTGCATGTAAACGCTTAAATATGTAATATTCCTTCCACTCCCCGTTGGAACAACCGATGGAATGGTTTAACCCAAATTGTAGCCTACAACGATCAACAACTGAAGTAATGACTCAATCAGTTTTTGCGTATTGTACAAAAGCCGAACCCTTTCCGCTGATGTCAAAACCTTTCTGTCATAGACTGTACGTATGTGGAAAGTATGACACGGCGGAACTCACTATCAGAAAAACGTATCACTTGTAAACCTAGATTAAATATATTTATATAGCATGCATATTGTTAATCGCTTGAAATTATACCATGCTTTATTTCAATAAATATTATTATTGTTAGAATTTAGTTATTTGAGTCAATTTCTATCCCGGACCTCTGCGTCACGATCCGCGTGCGCGTAATTAACACGGCTCAATCCTGTGAACTCCTATGATGTTTAATCCCCCGCGGTCCTCATACTTATATTTGATGGTGGTCGAGTCTAAAGGGCTCTGGGCTTAAACCCATATAGCCCACAATTATATCCGGCCTTGGACTGGTAAACGACTGAATTATTGAATGGTAATTGAAGAATGTTTTTTAGTTATTTTAAAAATTTACATGATTTTTTGGCTTACGTAAATAGTACTTTTAATGCATTCGTTTCACCTGAACTTACACATTTATTGCAGTACTGTCAAAGCAACATAATACGAAAGTAAATATTTAAAAATACTATTTTAAGTGATGTTAAATCAGTTACTTTCTCAGTCAGTTAGTTAATACAAGTCATTGTCAATAAATATCCTTTATGCATCAATAAATATTGACCATGACTATATAAATGCATCAAAAATGTAATGCATCAATAAAAGTTGACAATAACTCAATTAAAAAATGACAATTCGTTTAGAAAATTAAAAGTAGAAACTCCATAAATTGAACAGAGCATCCGGTTAAAATTAAATTTATTCGCTAATTCAGCATTAAAAAGAAACTATTGATATTAAATGACTACTTTTAAAAAGCACAAATAATACAATCAGTGCAAATGTTAAAAATTATATTTTAAGAATAAAACTGTATTTTTGCATTATTAATCACCTTTATTTGGCTTTCTCTCTGAAGGACCATAAGAATATTTGCTTTGGAATCTAATTCCCTTCTAATTTCCCCATTGTTTGAAAAACCAGTTTTTTCAGTATATCTAATTGTTCATTCTCAGAGAGAATTCCGTCTTCGCAAGGGCTGCCTATAAACTCGATGGGTGTCATAGAAGTAAAATCCATTTCCTTAAGCAATGGTTTCAAGGTTATACGAAGATTCTCTGGAGAATGATCGGGAAAATTATACCTACCCCATTTCACCACTGCATTATACATATCAATTTCAGAATCATACTGCAATAGGCTTTCGGTGGTTAGACGAGACATGGTTTCGAATGTCACATATTTAATGCTGTCCTGATAAATAACTTCTGATGTGTTATCTATAATATATTTCCAACACTTAGATTTTAATTCCATTTCTTCGTGTATAGATGCAATTTCATATATTTTTAAAACTGAATCGTTCGAAATATTGCTATCGAGAAAGGCTAAGCATTCCATTTTCATATACGTCACCATATATTTATCTGCGAAATACAAACTTGAAATGGCGGTATCTACAGATTTTATTTTTACTCTATCTGTATATATGAACCTGAAAAAAAAAGAGATTTTGAAAATTATTTCCTTTAATTTTAATTTAAAATCTAAAGAAAATATTAAACTAATAAAGATCTATTAATCAAATGTAAATTATTTTAAAAACAAAAAATATTTTGATATTTATGATATATGATTAAGGCTATACAATACAGACTAATAGGGCCTAATTGTTGTGTTTAATTCATGCGAATTATGTTAGAAAGAAATTATTATAATGTATCAGTTTTCTGAAAATTATATATGATACATAATACAAATAATATGGATATAATGAATAAACAGAACTATTCTTATTCCTTCCAGTAGCCCAAAATTATTATTCAGCTATTATAACAGCAATAAAGGCCAATCCTATAATTTTACTTCTCACTGGAATTGCTGTATTAATGTATAATGTTATTAAAATGATTATTATCTTCTAATGAACATTATTTGGTAATGAAACTCTGAATTAAATGATAATTAAGTCATGTTAATTAAAATTTCCTATAAAAATCAAAACTGAGAACAACTTTCAAGCAATCCGACTGATCCCGTCAAATATTCATATCAGGAATTATTCTGAAAAATTTTAATTTGAAAATATTATTTCAAAAGAAGGATAAGGAATCTTTCCATATCATGTGATTTCTCACTTCTGAATAATTAAATTAACTGAAAAGAAAAAATATTGAGTGAGTTGGAACTGAAGTTTTAACATATTCCAGATCTTTCTAACAAAATACAGAGAATACTTATTGTTTTATAGACACTGAGGCATGCTTGACAAGTCCAGTATAAAAAAGACATTACTTTTGGGATGACCTGGCAAAATTTTAATAACAGCATAAAGTTAAAATCTGTGTTTTAGAAATAAAAAAAATCCGTGTGCCTTCATAAATATTAATAGTTTTTTTTTTTCACTTTTAAAAGTGATAAATTTTTCTGTCAGTTGTTTTTTATCCATATTATAGAACAGACCTGGGCATTATTTAAATAAATTTTTATTTAAATACTTTTTCAAATAATCTTTTATCTTATCTGATTGGAAATTATTTTCAAATAATTATTTGATTGATTATTTGAATCATCAAATAATTTTTAATTATTTGTTATTTTATATAATTTCAAATAACAAAAAATTAACTATTTGTTATCTTATTTGATGCATCAAATAATTATCTTTTATCTTATTTATTATTTGATTATTTATACAAATAAAATAAATGCATTCTATGTATTGTAATATATGAAAGGATGGTCTGTACAACGGTATATTTTATTTTATCTGTACAATATGCTGAATATGTATATAAAATGTGTATAATTTGTGCACAACAAGTGTACAGTTGTACAAAATGCTTACAATTTACCAAACGATCTACAATAGGTGAACAGATGCACAGTTATAGAAAATGTACATAACATATAGTTGATGAAAATGTGTACAAAATGCCTATACATATTTTGTTAAATTATATGCAAAAACAGATATACAAAATGTGTACATTTGTTCAAATTGTATAAAAAAATTGCATAAAACTTAACAAAATATGCTCAACAGATGTAAAATGTACACTTGTACAAATTGTGCACAATTGTTTAAAATGTGCGCAATAGGTGTACAATTGTAAAAAATATGCTCAATAGATGTACAAAGATACATTAGTACAAAATGTGTGCAACAAGTGTACATTTGTACAAAATGTTTGCAATAGATGAACAGTTGTACAAAATGTACGCAATAAGTGTACAACTGTACAAAATGTACGTAAAAGTTGTAGAATTGTACCAAATTTACTCAATAAGTATACAATTGTACAAAATATGCTCAACAGATGTACAAATGTACACTTGTATGCAATAAGTGTACAACTGTACAAAATGTACGTAAAAGTTGTACAATTGTACCAAATGTACGTAAAAGTTGTACAATTGTACCAAATGTACTCAATAAGTATACAATTGTACAAAATATGCTCAA
>AYEL01055540.1:0-34234 GCA_000484575.1 Olivierus martensii
CCTTTTACCGAAGAAGACCGGCTCAGATAACCCTACCAACTGTCTTCTCCGAGTAAAAGGCACAACAACAGTCTTTTCAGGGTTAACAGACAGTCCAACCCTATCACACCAGTTAGAAACTGTATTAAGAGCTGTCTGAAAAACCTCAGAAACAGTCCTAGGAAATTTCCCCACTACAATGATGGCTATATCATCAGCATACCCAACAGTGAAGAAACCCTTCCCATTAAGTACAGCTAAAAGCTCATTCACCACAAGGCTCCAAAGAAGGGGAGACAACACCCCCCATTGGGCAACCCCTGTCGGTGAGAATCAACTCTCTATTATAGTTTCATATGTATAATAAATTTTACTGTCTTATTATTTTTGCATTTGTTTGGAAATTCTCATTTTATTGCAGCCATTTGTGCTTAATTTTAGAAATAGTCTTCAACGTTATCCAATTCTTATTGATTAATGTTGAGATTATCCAGATACGTATGAAAATGAGATAAATTACTTTCTGTTTCTGTTTTCTTCTGTTTTATCTGCTGTACTTGGATAATATTGATGGTTAAGTTTTAATTCAAAATTGAATTCTAGCCCAATAGTGGACTGAAATTTGCATTATTCAAAATTTTGTGATAAATCAGATTTATCATGGATGTTGCTTATAAATTTAAAATAGTGTTGTCCAATTATAATGAACCTGAGGGCCATAGCTGTGTTTACTAGAGATATGGAGGGATGCAGTTACAAAAAAGAGGGGAGGGGCTTTGGTTTTAATTTGCTGTTGTCTCAACAAACAGATCGCAAAAATATAATGCTTTTTGGAAACAAATTTTTATTTCCAAATTAACAAACCTTATTACAAAATTATATTTACCAGAATTGCATCCAATAATATGTTACATGTTAACAAAAAGTTATAAAATATAAACAGTTAAAAAATATCTCATGTTAACAAAAGGTTATAAAATAAACAGTTACATGTACTTTTTTTATCTATTCAATGTGATAAACGATAGTGGACAGCAGCATTTATAAGGGCTGGGATATTTACATCTGTTCCTGCTGTAGCTAGCCGCAGCATATGTAAAAGAGGAGAATCTCCAATTCTTAACTATCTTCATGTTAGAAAATGCACTTTCACACAAATAAGTACTACCAAACATTGATATTATTTTGATCAAAATCATAAAAGTTAGGAAAACGTTTGTTAAACAAGGCATTTTACATTTGTGATTTAATATGAAAAAGTCATTTTCTCACTGCTCCTAATATACTCGATTTTCATTTTCTATTTTACATTTTTTCTCACTCATTTCACATATGCCATGAACTCATGGTAAAATAAAAATAAATTAAAACGTAAAATAAAATTAAAACAGAATCTTACAATAACGGCCCCACAATCACTGAAATAGTGTGTGTTAGAAACTAAAAATAACTTTAAAATATAATCACAGTTCAAAACTTTTTACTGAAATAGGTAAAACTAAAATTGATGTGATTAAGTGTTATAAAAGTGTAGTCATTGATAGCTTGTTGATTATCAAATAATTACTAATAATTAAGAAAAATTAATTAATTGAGTTAATATACAGTAATTCAATTTTAGGATTCTTTTTATTAATCTCTTAAAGTAATAAATAAAAGTGAAAAAAATAATAAGTAATATTATATCATTGTAATAAGTTAAAAATAAATTAAAAATAATAAGTTATATTATTAAAATTGTTAAAGCCTCGTGGGCCGCCTTTTGGACAGCCCTGATTTAAAAATATTATTCCAGTGTTTGCTAGATAGCTAAGTAGTGAGGAGATACCAATCAACATCACCATTTGAATACATTTTTTAAACAGGTTGATACTTATTTCATTAGTTCTCTCCTAAATGTGAAGATTGCATACAAGAGATTAATTTTAGTATTATAATTTGGAGGTACTATGAAATTTTCTTGTATAATTGTTATTTAATATATGTTGGTTCATTTACATTAAACTATTAAATATGCTTTTGAAGGTTTTTTAGTAATAAACTCCACTTAAGATCAATTAATATAGTACTCTTTGTGGGAGCTTTGTTATTTTCATGCACTTTTCAATTGGCATGGCTATTTTTTGCTCTTACCATGGACTGTGTGCATTTGTGGAAGTTAATTGTCAAGTGAAGGATAAGGTTCAATGAACTTGTTCTAGACATGTCCAATTTTTTTCCCAAAAAGTATTAATTTTGAATTGAACTTGGAGCTTAGCTTCTTATTTAGTAGGATGGAAAGTGACATAAAATTTAATAATAATAAGATATTGAAATATTTTTGAAAGGCTAATAATACCATTAGTTTTCAGTTCTTCTAGATGCAGCAAGAATTATAGAAGACTCATAGAATCTACTGATTAGTGTTGAACATCAATAGGAAAACATCTATAAAACCATTGAAATGTAACATCAATGTTAGAAAACATTGGTCCCAAAAACATCAATGTTTTCTAACATCAATATTGTTTTTATTTTTATTTTTTTGTGCATTGTCAGTAATAGCTGCATTGACATATTCTTCATCTGTTTCCAGTATTTTATCAATTGCTTTAGTTTATTAGCTAGATACTCACTAGTGTACCGTTCTTCCAATATAAAAACATCCAATGTTACATTGCATAGTTTATTTTCCTCATCTGTAAAGTGGACAGTCAAGCTAATGTAACTCATCTTCTGGATGTCTGTCCATAAATCAGTTGTGAATAAACAAAATTTCTGTTTGAGCTGTTGTTTGACTATGGCTATCATATTACTATATTTATCAGAAATTAGTTTTTTAATCGTTGGTTGAGAAGGAATTTTGTATGAATATGCTATTGTCTTTACAAAATGTTGAAAACCTTCACGATCCAAATACTCAATGGCTTATTGTCTTTACATACCATAAATACAACAGCTTGATTTAACTTATTATCTGCTGATTCCCCTGATTTGAACTCCTCAAGTAAATATCTTAGAAATTTTTCTTTGTTTTCCTGGGAGAGATTGTGACGATGGTGCTTTGTCAGTGTCTTGATAACATTTTTCTTCTGCAAGTCTTTCTAAACTCCAAGAAGTTGTGGATGTTTGCTTTCAAGATTACGCTTTAAATTCTTGGTATTACCACTAGTTTTCAGTTCTTTAGAATAATATATGCAAGTTGCAGAATTAGTTTTATTTTTAGCAAAATGTTGCCAAGAAAGGGCTTTCAAAGGCATACTTACTGACCTACAAAGGTATAAATACTTTGAAATTTAAAAAAAAAACTGAAAGCATTTCGAATATTAATTAAATGATAATGATGATAATATCTCATGTGACAAATTTAAGTACTGAAAATTCAATATTGCCAGATGGATTGTTTGATTTTCCTAATGCAAAATTAAAAAATTAAATAAAATCACCGATTATAAAAAATTCAATTTATAAAAATATTATGTAATATTACTTAATCTAAACATCAATTATACTACATAAACAGAAAAAACATCGAACATCAATGTTTGATGTTCAAAACTACTACTGATACATTAATAAAGATCATGTGGAATAAGTTTGCTTTTTCTTCTTAACTTATTCACAGTTCAGATATCACTCCAAAAATTAATCTTGTTGTCTAGATCAGTGGTCTCAAACTAGCAATCCATGGATCACATCCAGCCCACAAAGCAATTTTGTATGGCCTGTGAACTTGTTTTAGCTATTTGTTTAAATATGAATTATAATAATTAACTAGCACACACAGCAGTATTAAAAATATACTAAAAATTTTATTTAGTAATGTTTTCAATATCATAAATATCATTATCAGCTTTCCATTAAGAGCAATGATTAACAGAACTACATCAGTTTGAAAAATGAACACTTATGATTTTAAATATATTTCATGCACGTGTTCATTTTTAAGCATTTTTTATAATTTCAAATATAAATTAAATTATAAAATATACATAATTATTAAAAATTAAGCCTTTCATTATGTAAAACATAATTTTTCGTTATGTAATTTAATCATCAGTGTTTAATTGCGTATTTCCATGCTGCTGAAATACTTTCACTAATTTTGTTATTTATAATGTTTTCTTTCTCACTTTTTTAAAAATTTCTATCATTTCCACTATCCATAGGTCTTCTTTGTTTAGATTTTTTATAAATTTTTGCTCTATCACAATGTATCTCCACATTATTTTCATATGCACAAGTTGTTAGCACTGTTGTTAAGTTAGCTTTTTTGATGTCATTTTTATGTTTTTTAATTCTGTCTTTAAGATTTCTTCCAGTTGCACCTATGTGAAAAGAAGTGAGAAAGAAAACATTATAAATAATAAAATTAATGAAAGTATTTCAGCAGCATGGAAATACGCAATTAAACACTGATGATTAAATTACATAATAAAAAATTATGTTTAACAATGAAAGGCTTAATTTTTAATAATTCTGTATATATTATAAATTAATTTATATTCTAAATTATAAAAAATGCTTAAAAATGAGCACATGTATGAAATATATTTAAAATCATAAGCATTAACTTTGATGTAGTTCTGTTAATCATTGTTCTTAATGGAAAGCTGATGATGATATTTATGATATCGAAAACATTACTAAATAAAATTTTTAGTGTATTTTTAATACTGCTGTGTGTGCTAGTTAATTATTATAATTTGTTTTTATAGCCAAAAAGCAGGTAAAAATCAAATTGACAAACTTGTTTAAATACATGTTAGTCAGAAAATTATTACAATTTATTGTTAATAAAACTGTTTTTATAATCTCATAATTATATAATGCTGTTTTGATATCTTTGTAAGAAAAAATGAAAGTAATTACAAATAAATATTTTCCTTTCATTGTAATTTTGTTTAAAAATATTCTGTCTTACATTTACTTTCGAATTGCACATTTGGCCCGCATGGCAATTTGAGTTTGAGACCACTGGTCTAGATAACATAGAAATGCCATATGGCAGCAAACTTGATTTGGAAGTTATTTCTGAAGATGTTTTTGATATGCTGAATTTCCATAATGAGGAACTTAAACTTAATCTTACTGAAATATGAATGCTAAGCTTGCTTGAAGATTCTTATTTTTGCCTGCGAGTTAACAGATTTGATCATGATGTTTTCAAAATTAAGTCTTTCCATGCAGAAAGTGAAAAAATGATGGTAATTATAAGCTGGATAATTAATTAAGCCTAATTAATATGTAAATTTTGATTAATGAATTTAAGTTATATCCTATAATTAGTTTAAAATTTACATAAAAGTATTGAAATATCGTCATTATTATTAATTTATATTGATACGTTCTTTTCTTCATTTAAGTAATTTTTATTTTAAGATGATATAAATTTTTGTTTTTATATAAAAAAGAAAAACATTAACAAAAATCATCTCTCCTCATATATAAACAGCTATAATATTTTTTATTTTGTTCTAATTCAGGGGTGGCCAAATTTTTATATTTCATGCATCAATTTTTTCATTTTTTAGTTAAGATGCACCATACAAACTTATATTTCTTTGCAGCCCTTTTTAGTAATCCATTGATATTGGCCAGCTAACATGTCACGTGGTCACTATAACAAATGAGGTTGCTCAAATAGCATTAATCTTCCATCTTGAATTTTATATCAAGTAATTTGTGCCAATTACAATATATAAAATTAAATTCTAATGATCAATACCTATCTTTAAACCTTTCTGTGTAAATCTCCTAACAAACAAAAGTTGTTTCATAAAAATCCATTCACCTGCTGTTCTTGCCATATAAGTGAACACCTGTGAACAGGCATTTCAGATTTATATATAGATAAATTGTATCAGAAATTTTTTAAAATTTTTCTCTGGAGTTCAATGCACCACTTCTAATCATGCAATGTGCCGTAGGTTGGCCTCACTCACAACACATTTCCCAAAATGTTATAGGCTTGGTAGGTAAATAATGACTATAATAAAAGTGTCATGCCTGTTTTAATGATGGATCTTTGCTTAAATTAATATTTTCTCATTTTTTGTCAAAAAATACAATGGGAAAGCAAGTGAAAAATAAATAATTAATAAAAAAAAACCCTATTTTTAACAAAATTAAGCAATAGTTTGATATTATCTAAAATGTTTTTTTAAATCTTAAAGATTTTATAATTCATCTATTAAAAAAATGTTAAAAACCTTACATTTACAATCCGGGATCCAGTTTTTATTGCGGGACAAACAACTGAAATCCGGGACAGTCCCACATAATCCAGGACATCTGGTCACTTTACATTTATGGGTTTTATGTTATCAATTTTGAAATAACTTACATTGTAACTTTGGGATTAATATATTTGATTATTTATGAATATGCAATGGTAAAAATATGAAAAAAATAAATCAAATTGCTGGAAGTAAAGCTAACAGTTATGTGCCTGACCTGTGTCAAGGTATTATATTTTTTGTGTGCGAGTGAGTGATATTAAATTAATAATCAGTTATATAATTTATGATGTAATTTTTTTTTATATCTTTGAAAGTTTATAAACTTATGCATTTATGTATCTCTGAAACCATGTAAATCAGGACCTACTGTAATTTAATTATGGTTACAAATTAAAAATATGTTTTTATTTTTTTTTCCTGATAGTTAAAGTTGGAAGAGCATTCTCTAATTCTAGTTCAAATCTGTAATTGTTCTTATGAATAATAATGAAACTAATATAAATATTAAATAAGTAAATAAAACTCAGCACCAATAGCAAGTATAATTTTAATGTGGTATAACGTTTTTGAGCCAGATTAGGCTCCTCTTCAGTACCATACATTAGCTAGACATAATTTAACAGAACATTCCAGAATAAAAAAAATTTTTTTATTCTGGAATGTTCTCTAATCTGGCTCAAAAACGTTATACCACATTAAAATTATACTTGCTATTGGTTCTGAGTTTTATTTACTTATTTAATGATTGTAAGCAAGTAGTTTTCTTTAATTTAATACTAATATAAATATTATAAAAATTACCATAGTTTCTGTATTTTGTTTTATTCTTGACAGCTTATTTATCAGCTACAAATAAAGTAAGAAGCATGAAATATTTCATTTACATATTTTGTGTCTGATGATGATTGTTGTATGTTTTGCAATATAATTAAAGAATATTCAGTGTATAAGATAACATATGTTGGTATAAATTTTAATTTTTAGGAATTTAGTTTTTAGATATAAAACTACTGAAGCAGATTAAAATACAGTAGTTCTGTCATTTCTGATAACTGATGATTGAATCTATTGACTGATTATTTTTCTTTCACAGTTAAATTCCTAGAAGTAATAAAACCATTCTGTGGAATATTGCCTGAAGTAGCAAAACCTGAAAGAAAAGTAAGATATTCTTATATTTTTTTACTAAAGTTATAATTAAGCAAAATTATTTTTTCTGTTAAAGTATTTAATATTTTAATTTCAGATTCAGTTCAGAGAAAAAGTATTATGGACAGCTATAACATTATTCATATTTTTAGTTTGTTGTCAGGTAAATTTTTCAATTGTTTTATAAAAGATATTTATTAATAATTAATTAAGTTATTATATTTATCATCAATTAAATTAATAAATTTTTCAGTTTCTTAATAATTATTTTTAATTTTTTAAATTGTCTTATCTGTGCTTAAAAGTATTCTCATAAATTTCATTTTGATATTTTGTTTGCTATTTGTGTATATTGAATTTAAACATTATTACACTTATGTTGTCTTTAATTTACATGGAAAGTTTTGGATGAATTAACCATATAATTCAGGGACTTCTTAATGTAAAAATAGAATATAGTACCATTAACCTCTTAAGATCCATATTAATCAATTTCCATCTGTGGCTACTTATTGGCAGTTAATGGCAATTAAGCCTATAAGTAGGCTTAATTGCCATTAACTGCCAATATGCAAAATATTAACCTCTTGTGTTCTTTAAACTTAAGTCAAATTAATATGCAAAAATTAAAATTATCATATCTTAATTTTCATCAAAATCTCTTGAAATTTTTAGATTATTATATTTTTATTCTCTTTCTAACAATTTTTTTTTTTTGTTTAGCCATCCAATTAAATAATTGCTATGTTTGGATAGTAATTGGTCTTTTGAATAAAAACAAGCCATAAATAAAGAAAATCAGACTGTTTTTTCAAAAAATCAATAAAAAAAACAATCAATATGCAAATTTGATTAATGAATATTAAGATATGTCATGGAATTATTTTAAAATTTACATAAATTTATTGAAATAATTGCTATTATTATTATTGATAATTTATATTTATTATTGTTTTTCCTTAGTTTCAATAACTTTTGATTTAATACAGGTAGGCCTCGATTAGTGCAAATAATTGGTTCCACAAATTTCTCACACTATTCGAATTCTCACTATTCGAAGTTTTAACTCTATGTAAAATATGATAATTGGTTCTTGCTTTGTGAGATTCCGGCCATTAGCTAATATATTTTTGCAAATTATATTAACACTGAATTTTGCAGAAAATTGATTTTTCATGCCATCATTGGCCAGTAATTTTTGATATCTTTGTCATTTCACAAAAATTAGTCTAGTGACTTTGTGAAGGAAAAATTTTTGATTTTTTTTTTGAAAAATCAAGCAGAGTCAAACAATATAATGAAACAGAAATGAGTCTTATATTCATAAATTGATAATAAATTAATAAAAAACAATAATCAGTGATTACTTAATATGGTAGTCATAAAATATGAAAAACTCCATAATATTAAAAAATTATTAAAGATTTTATTATAAAGACAAACAATATTTTTTTTTACTTGGAATACACTCAATCCTATGTGATAAACAAATTGATATTCATGAAATGCAATTTAAATGAAATTTTATAAAGATTTCATAAATTTCAAAATTATCAAAAGTACTATTCATTAGAAAAAATAATTATAAAAAAATCAGATTTTAGATACTGTAGTTCAAAATTTTGTTTATATATATTAAACACATCAATGCCACAAGTATAGATAGATTGATGCAAAAATTGTGTAGAAATGTCAATCAATAGTTTTAAAATGATTGTAAGACACATGCAAACTCATAAACTCATAGCTGATCACAGTCACAGATAATATAAGTGCAGCATTCATAGTGTTAATATATACATATCTATACCTAACATTATATAAAATGTAATACATATAAATATATATTAATTCAATTTATCATTTCTAGTATATTTTTAAACGAAAAACTAAACTAATTTCATATATCTACAAATCATTTCTTAAAAATCATGAAAATTATCTAGAAAAGTATTTTGTGCATTGTACAGAATAAATTATAAATAAATGAATTTTTCATAGATTTATTGAAAATTAAAAGTTTCTTATCATAAAATATAGATAAAGTTTTATTTAATCTATAGATTTTAAGCAATAATATTAATTTCAGTAAGCATAATATTTTAAAAATAAGAAAAATGAAATGATAACTATTTCTTAATAATAATGCTTAATTTTAAATTTAACAATGTAAATTATATATATACTAAACAATGTAAAAATATAAATAAACAATATAAAGATACATATATAAGTTTTATCGAAAAAAATTTCCTTCCTTCTATTCATTGTATTTCTTTAACCCAGCACCTGATGCGTACTGTCCGTAATTATCTTCAGTCGTGCAATATCAATTTGATACATTAATTTGCATAAATTATCTAATATTTTTATAAGTTATAGGATTTGAAGAAATATTTTATTGAAATCCTTCAAATGTTTTCTCCTAACAGCAAAAATTCTTGTTTTTCTATTGTTTTTGTGTTTTTTTCAATATTTATTTTGTAATGCGATCTCATTTCATTAAAAAAACAGAGTATCATATTTCAATTCGTCATAATTTGTTTATAAATTTAATAATGGACACGTTGATTGCTGTTTACGTTAAATTACCCTTGTACTTAAATGACTAGGGGTGACATTTGTCTGTCAGAGTGGGTACAAATATAAGTTTTATTGAAAAAAATTTCCTTCCTTCTATCCATTATATTTCTTTAACAAATCTTAAACTTTACTATCAAGTTAAATCTAGACTTATCAAATATTACAAAAGTAGCATTTTCAGTCATTGTTTTCACAAAATGCCAATAATTTCAGATTATATAAATTATCAAATTTAAAAAGTCATTTGAAGTAATTTAATTCAACAAAAAATGTAATTTTGTTTAAACAACTCAGTTTTGCTGTAATATATTATTTTTCCCATCTATATTACACTTTTCAACAATAAAAACCTTTCCTAATAATAATTTATTGCTTTAATAAAGCAATAAATTATTAGTATTAAATTTAGATTTTTTACACATGGTAATGCCTGGCAAAAGTCACTATATAAGTCAAGGCAAAATACAATTAAGTTGAAAGACATAAAGGAAAATGATTATATACTCAATAAGAAGTGATTATTGAATGATCATTATTTCTCATTGAGAAATTTTTTAAACTAAATTGCAAGTATTTAAGATTGCTGCTTTTTGTAATTTTATGTAAATATTCCTTTGTAAATTTAGTGCTTTTAAACTTTGATATAATCTCCTATGATAACACTACACAGTGTGTAATTCAGACAATCTAGGTGGAAAAAATTCAAATTATTAACTTGGCCAGAAGTTCTTGCTTGTTTTATATTTTGATAGTAGAATGTCTATTGCACATGAGAATGTAGTTAGTATCTCTAAATATCTCCAGAAGTAGCAGTAGCATGCATTGAAACAGGCTGAGTCTTTCACATGCACAACACATCTCTGATTCAATTGTCTCAGTATAACGAGTTCGCTTGATTTGTATGCATCCCCAGCTATATTTAAAGTGTTATCTAACTTGAAATTGTAATTCCTGAGGTTTCTTCAAGTTAGTATTGCCTGTAATATTTCAAAAGTTGCTTTCTTCTGCCAGTAGAAGTCTCCCGAAAAAGTATTAAATTGAATTAAACTTAGAAGCCATTTTTAAGTTTTTTTAATTTTTTAATAGAGAGTTTCACCAAGTTTTGCTTTGAGGTTATGCAATTATTAAAGTGAGATCTATTGGGCATCAGAATCTTGAAAGAAGTTTTGTGAATATTTGCGAACTATTTTGTTTTTGTATTGTTTATAGAATGACACCTTCAATTTCACTGAGGGAGCTTTTTGAGATATAGGGTGAAAACCCAAAAGAGTATGCTTTGATTACATATATTTTTCAAGAACTGGAAAATATAGTGAATTCCAATATTTCTGTAAAATGCTTAAAAAGTAAAATGGAAAATCTCTGCATGAAAGTTAGTAGCAAGTGGGGAAAAAATAGGAAGACACAGAGAGCACTTTCTTCATTACAATTCATCGTGGCTTAATGAAAACATTATTTTTTCTGAAGATGTATTTAAGGCTGTCTCAAGTACAACAGATACTCTTATATTTGGATCTGGCTGAACAAGAAAGTCTTTCAATGCTTGTGGTCCTAAAGCAAAAAGACTAAAGTATAGCATCTCCTGCAATTAACCAGCAAAGAGCTGAGTGCAGACAAAGAAATTCATTTAAGGAAGGAAAAAGAGATTCTGTAGTAATTGTTAAAGAACTCTATATTGCAATTCTGAAGAGAGGTGCAACTGTTAAGAAGGCTCGGAGGTCCACGCTTCAAAAGCCAACATCTTTATTATCAGAAAAAAATGCTTGCATTAATGGTGGACCAACTAATATGTGAGAAAGCTGAAAACCTAAATTGCAAATTATATTCCCTTTATCACAGAGTTGAATAAGCTAAGCAGTTGTGTTAGCCACAAGATATGATAACAGAAATATCAGCAGAAATGAAACCTGGATTCTGCTTATTAGGTAATATTCGGAAAAAGCCCAGGAAGCCAGGAATAAACACAAAGAGAAGTATAGAGAATTGCTTACAAGAAATACTTCCAGTCAGCTGGATTTTCCGCGTGGAAATGCTTCGGCTTTACATTCTGGAGGGTCCATGTTCGAATCTCGGATCCCATACCTTGAAAATGTTTATCATAGGATCCAGGCCTGGCCACCGATCCTCATCCTCCACAATCCGGCTGACTTCTCTGCAGGAATGGGCAGCCTGTGGAAGGGCTTGTTACTCCAAAATAGAAAGTGATGTCATTTGTCCACAAAAAAAATAAGACTTCCAGAATAGATACAAATATAGACTCACTGGCAGACTGTTCATACCCCTATATAGCAAGTTTATGAGCATTTCCAAAACCAAATAAAGAAAAATAGTTGAAGAAATAAATGCATCAGTATCAGAAAGAGACAATTCCAGAAACTCACGCGATGACAATACTGTCTTTAATGATTTGGAATAATTTTTTGAAAAATATACTTTACATTAACAATATTTTTTTTCTTTTGTTTCCTAATGTGTATTCTTTAGTTTTTAGTATCTGATTCTTGATTTTTTTGTACTGCGAAAAATGCTTTAAGGTTTTATTTTTATTTTAATACCCTAAATACGTTACTGAGGGACCTGTAGTTTCCATGACCATGTTTTGCATTAAAAACCTTGTTGAATTTATTCTTTTTATATTTTATTGTTTTTTATTAATATGTAATATAATAAATATATAAAAATAATTTTTAATTACAATCAAAATTTTTTCCACCCAGATTGCCAGAATTACACACTGAATATGTAATATAATAAATATATTGATATATAAATAATTTTTAATTACAATCAGAGTTTTTTCCACCTAGATTGCCAGAATTACACACTGTGCACTAGTGGAAAATAAAACAATTGGAATTGATATTATTTTATCTGTCTCTCCTAAGTTTTTATTTTTGTACATAAATCTATATAAAGTTAATAATTAAATGTATTAATGTTAGTAATTAATTAATATTGAATGTAATTTATATCTACCATTGATTGCAATGCATATAAAATATGTAAGTTTCTATTATTTGTCAAGTTGTGTGATATTTGATCTATTATAATGAATTGTTTACCTGCAAATATTGTTCAACCCTAGCAGAGTTTGTATGTCTTAATATCAAAAATTATATCAGGGGAATATTTATAGTATAAAACTATTTCTGATTTTAATTTGTATTTTGTACTATTTTTTAATGAAGATTTTCATTATTTAATGATATCTATATTTCTAGTCTATCAAAGAATTTGCAGTCAGAAATAAGATGTTGTATTGTTTAGTTTGATCATGTAACAATGCCTATATCTGTTATCAGTTAAAATGACTTTAAAACATGTTTCTGATAATACAGTAAAAGAAGGTTATAACAACCTTGATTTTATGATAACTTGGTTGTAATATTAAAAAAATCAATACATATTTTGATCCCAAGAAATTTCTCATAAAAATACTACTTTAAATATCCTGGTTGCATCATCATAAAAACATCAATTTTAGTTTCAACATCATTCATCAGTAATTTTCTTTTCGGTAGTTATATTTATAAATTCTGGGATTTAATAAATTTATCTTCAGAATGAATAATTTTTCAACTATTTTCTTGTATATTTTATATACTTAAATACTATAAATGTTAAAAGTTCAAATATAGGATTCATATAAAATATATTTTGATGTTCTGAGTGAAATTAAGAATGAATTATAAATCTCTAAAATAATAACACCCAAATAAATCCAAATATACTAGCCAAAATCTAGCCCTTGAATTACAACGGAATATTAATGATTGGAAATCATTTGAACTAAAGTTATAGACACAATATAATAACACCCATACTCAGATTTCAGATACAGTGGGTGATCGGTTAATGAACAGTTCAGATAACGAACAAATCGGATAACAAACACTTTTTTGAAAGATTTTTATGTTCGGTTAACGAACACATGTTCGGATAAAGAACAGTTCACAGAACAAACTGTGGGACCTGTGGACTGACCGAATGACAGATCAGCTGGATGGCTGCATGGTAAAGTTGTGGCTTACCATTCTGGAGGATCCGGGGATCCAACTCCTCCAATTTTTAGGAGGGATCTGGGTCCGGACCATTGAAACCCATCCTTCAATCTTCCGGTTGACCCCATCATGGGTGTTGGTCAGCCTGTGATGATGGCGGCTCTATATTGTGGCTGTCGCCAGATAAAATTATTCCATGAGGATAATTTGGATTAACTAACCTAACAGAATGACAGGCTTAGGCCTTGCATGCTCGTGGACTTATGGGTAAGGATGGAAGAAAAGTAGCTTTCCCAATTAAAATGAACTCGTAGACAACGTAAAACAAATCAAAGATTTATTAAAGAAGGTTAGAGAGAGATTTTACAATTTTTTGTGTTAAAATGGCACCCATACCAGGTTAAGGTCAACAGGCTTGGAGATCTCTACCACGACAATGTTATTAATCACTTCCGAAAAATCCTGAAGGAGAGAGAAAAGCAATCGATATTGGGTAGATTCTTTATTGGAAAATAAATATAATAGATGAAAATGCAAAACTATGTATGTACATATTATTGTTATTACATATAAATAAACATAAATAAAAAATTATATAATTTCTTACTATGTTTTTTTGGGTCTCCGGAACGAATTAATCAAATTTCCATTAAAACCTATGATAAATCGATGATCGGTTAACGAACAATTAGGATAACAAACATTTTCTTGGCACGGATTATGTTCGTTAACCGATCACCCACTGTATTATCAAATTTGGTAACTAAACTAGGAGCAAATTTCTTTGAAACAATGGATCAAATATACTGAAATATCTAACTGATGGGCCAGACTGGGACTGAATAAGAGTTGTAGGAGAAATTACAATTTAGTGGTGTGTTGTTGCAGAATCTGAAGTTTATGATGGTGATATCAGATACCTATAATGCTATCAACAGAGAAGATTTAAAATGGAGGTAACTGGGAAATAGATGCAAAACCTAGATCTGAAAAATGTGATATCTGACAAGCTCATGTTTTTAGGATTGCTGATATGCTACTTAAAACACTTTACTGACAACACATTCAAAGCACAAAAAGCAGTAACAAGATCTTTTTAAACTAAAATTTTAATTTGTTATTGCTTTTCATTCTTTAAATATGTTACTGATCTGAATACAGTGAGACCCCACTTAACGCTACTCCATTTAATGCTGTTTCAATATAAAGCAATTTTTTTTAATTCTATATTTTTTATTGATTCACTTTGGTGCGATTTTTCAAACTTATATTCACATAAATCTGAAATCGCATGAATTTATTGCTTTAATACGCCTATGCTGTCTTGCAGTGCATTTGATATCAGTGCAGTGCAGTGCAGTACATACTGTGGTCACAGTTCATATTTATGATTGGCCATCAACGTTATTTTACAGTAATAAAAATCACAATTATCCCATTTTAGTTTTAACCTGAATGCTGCTACTTTGAACTATAATTCCATATGGTCAAAGTGGCTTCCTCTGCTACTTCAAACTATAGTTCCTTGAAGTTAGAATGTTTTTCTTTCATTGATACATTTTTGTTATTTATAGTTTACTGCAATCGATACTTTTTTGTTATTTATCTACAGCCTTTTGTTCTTAAAACTTTTTTATTTTTTAATTTTAAGAAGTTTTTCATGAATGATTTATGAATACAAATTGATATTAGCAATTAAGAAAAGTCTATAATTAATGTAAGACAATAATAATACATATTATAAAATAAAAATGGTCCATATATTTTTATTCTCTGTCCTGTTTCACCTATCTCCATTATTTACATGTTAAGATGACCTCATATAATGCTATTTCATTTAGCACTTTGTTTTTCTGGAATGTATCCCCTGCATTAAATGGGTTTTACTGTACAATGAAATTATGGTTCACCTTAATGACTGTGAGGTAGTATATGATATCTTTAGATTTGAAGTAATACAAAGAATTATTCTCCCTGTATATTTGCAAGTTGAATAATATTGCAACCTAAAATGGCTAAATATAAAAAAATTAATTAATGTCAAAACTTCATTAGGAAATCAAAAATGTTAAACTGGGAAAGAGAATATCATGCATAATATACATGTATTTTTAAAATTTTTTGTTGGATGAAAATGTTTTATATTGTTATATTATTGTTATATTGTTATATTTCAAAACAGGGCCATGTTCACTGCCTAAAGTTCAAAAAAAGTAATAATATAAGCCACCACAGTCATCTCCTGATTCTAAACTATAACTAATTTCTCTTTTCTCATGATCAAATTGCCAATCTCTGTACTTTAAACTATAATCATTATCTTCAAAAATTTTATCTTTTCAACAAGTTGTAATTTTATTAGTTTGTACTTAGTTTTGATATTTCATTTTTGTTATTTTTTAAACTTTGCTAGCTGGAGGCCAAATTTGGCATGTGAACAGTGGCTAAACTAGACAATTTGTATGATAGAAATTTCTTAATCATACGTAAATTTCATTAGAAACTGAATGCCTTTCTAAATAAATATACAATTTTATTTATAAGATCTTTTATCAAAATTAAAAGATTTCTAATATGCACATACTAAACAAAGCATTTAGGGTAGGAACAGTATTTTAATAAACAAAAAAACATTTTCAACTTTATATCCTTCTTTAATTCTGTAGTTAAAATTTCAGTTCTTGTTTACTAAAATATATATTTGACCAGTATTTGCTCTTAGTACTTTGTTTTCTTTTAAGAAAATCAACTATTTTTGATCCTACAAAATCTTTATTCTGATCTCAAATTTATTTTTTATATTAAAAAGAAATTAAATAAGTTTTAAAACATACCAAATGCTTCTAAAATAGTGTTGGCTTCTAATATTTGTTCTTCTATCCAGGTGGAAACATTTGTTGTAACAGTACAAAGATATTGAAGAATAAATTTAGTTGTTTCTGTCTAAATATTAGATTATTATTACTATTGTTGAAAAAATATTGTTTAAAATTAGTATTAAAATAAAATTATTAATAAAATACAAAAATATATCACATCAGCTTTAAAATTATATAGATATATATATCACATTCTTAAAAAAAATATATCACATCTTCTGAAGAAAAGTGAACAAGTCAAAAAAAAGAAGTGATTTTACAGGAGCATAAAAATATTTTAAACAGATATTTAATACTGCATATTAGCAAATAAATACTGTATTAAGTAAAGATTATCAACACATTTATTATTCAGAAAAAGTGACAAACTAACAAACTTAAAATAGTTAAAATTGTTTTTAGTGTTCTTGTAATATGTTATTTTGCTTTGTGCCACTTTTCTTGAGAAGGTACAATATGTAAGACTGACTTAACTCAAAATTTGAAAATTTTATGCCCTATTATATACATAAAAATAAAGAAAAATTTTGCTAAGAATACTATAAGTTCTGAGACAACTATTAATAATATGACAATAATCATATGCTATTGAGTGCAGTCAAAAATAAATAGAGCTACATAATTTCACAAATATGGCTTTTATTGATAAATGTTCCAAGTTATAATTCAAAAACCTTAAATATAATTAACATATGAATTGGCATAATATTGGTAACAAATTCAAAATATAATGATGAATTCATATAAAGAATGATATTTAAGATCAACAGTTGATCTCCAATTTCATTTTAAAAATTTTAAAATATTTGACAAGAATAAAAATTAAAAAAAAATTTTTTTTTTTTAATTTTTATTCTTGTCAAATATTCATGAAAGTTGATGATATATTGTCCAATTAAATATGTTCTCTGCATAAAACAAGGATGAGCAAACTTCATGTCACTACAAGCCCATAGGAAAATCTCAAACACTCGAGAGCTACAATCAGTTTCTTTCTGTGTCAATGGGAGCTGGATCAGTTTTTTCAGGTAATCTTAACCCGACGGGACGCGTGTTGTACTTCCGTCTTCAAGGACGTGCGTATGGGTAATTTTTACCTAATATTGAAATAATTCACAATGATATAAAAATGAACAAAATTTAATAGAAATGACGATCTTATACTTTTATTTATAATTTTTTAACTATTTATTTATAAAAATTGCAATTTTTCACCTTCTATTTTACTTAAAACAAGAATTACATCTGAGATCCATCTGTCGCCCATAAACTTTTGTATTGAGTCTAGCAGATTTTAGCATTCCTGCATGAAAAAGCAATCCAATAAGAGCTTTTACTTCTGTGTTGTTTGTATAATTAGCATCTCGTTCTCGGCCAAATTTTTCTCGAATTGAATCAATATAAATATTAGTGTATTTTGTAATCAAGTCTAAAATCTCAGTATTTATCATCAAATCAAAGCAATCAACTGGCTTACGAACACTATGACCACTATCTTTCGGACCTGGTAAATGTGTTATAATATTACACAAGCTAATACGGACATTTTGATTTGGTATTTCTGTATACCATTCCATACCATTTTTTCCGATATAATATTCTCTGTCATCAATTTCATCTAAGGAGTTTTCATCGGAAAGTGTTTCAGCTTCTTGCTAACTAGCTGAGTCATGATCGCTATTATTTACCTCATCAACTTCTGATTTATCACTTTCATTTGGTTCCTCATTTTCATCAGTAGATTCCGCAAGTATATCTTGAATATACTTTTCAAATTCGCGATCCATTATTAGGTATAATAACTAAATGCAAAATATTTATAAAATAAATTAAATATATTTATAAGTTTTAAAATAAATATGATTGAATGTGAATGTAAATAGTCGTAAAAAATAAATATTTACCAAATATTTGGAAAAAAGTTTCGTTTCCTATGAACGCGCATATGGGTAAAAAATACCCGTTATGCGATTTGGAAGATGATTCTAAGGAGAATACTCACCTAAACCAAAAATGTTTGACCATTACAAAAATGGGACAGTACATTTTAAAGGTAATGAGGGGGTGGGAGGAATACGTTGTAAATATTCCGAGAAAAGCAACATTTTACATAAGCTGGGTGATTTTTACCATAACGCGCGTCCCAGCGGGTTAACAATGGTTTCAAGAATTGTTTATTACATATTTCACATTCATTTATTTCTCATAGATCATACTACATTTTATAATAAATGAACAAATTACAAATGTTTAACAATTGTTAGAATTTATTCATTTACCGTTTTAATAATTTATTATAGTTTGTGTATTAAGACTTTTTCTTAAAAAAGTCATCACATATGATGTCAGTCTTTAAATCAATTAGAATGAAGATTAATATTGCTCCAATTCTTCTGTTGTTAATATTGCTCCAATTCTTCTGTTTTAACAAAATTTACTAGCTATTAACAGAAAGTCCAAAATGACAGTATATTCTTCAATGGGACAAATGCAAGACCCTCATGAACAGGAAAATACATCCCCGAGAAATCACGCCTAAGCCACGAAAGGGCCACACATTTGCATAAAATGTGAATGGCTGGTCAGTTAGTATTCACAGTAAATTAGTAGCTGAATTAGTACTAAAGCCGTAGACATTCTGCAACTAATAATAGCAAACAGACAAACTAAGCATTATGCAGAAACTAAAATTTAATCATTTTTCGAATGTCTCAGTAGAGCAGTGGTTGAAGATTTGTTTTTATAATTGCGTGATCACTGATTCAATTCTTAGCTTTGACAATGTTTTTATTTTTCTTTATTTTATTATTATTATTATTTTTTTTCTCTTGCATTGTTTTATATAAATACATTATAAGAAACTACTTGCTTTCAACCAAATGTTTTTATTTTTATTTATTTTATTATTATTATTATTATTTTTCTCTTGCATTGTTTTATATAAATACATTATAAGAAACTACTTGCTTTCAACCAAATTATAAAAGATACAGCACTACTAGCAAGTATAAAAAACTTTATACTTGCTAGTAGTGCTGTATCTTTTATAATTATATAAATACAGTTATTTATATTACAAAATAAAGATCTATTTCTGCATAGTGCTTAGTTTGTCTTTTTGCTGAACTAGTAGTTTAGTATCTATTGAAATGAGACTAAATCGTAGAATATGGGCCATCATGGAAATAATTTAGAAGAAAATTTTAATTTAATTTATTCAGAAACATAAATTTTTCCAAAACTCATAGAAATTAAAGACAGTCAAAAGCCCATTAAAGTCTTCACTTAATTCTTAAAATAGAGCTTTCTTATCATGTGATAATTTTATGCATTAAACAGTTATTCATCACCTTATTTTGGTCAGACTATACTTTTTAGTTGTCTAAATTATTTTTAAAAATCTGATAACAGATTAATTTATTTTTATTTCAAATGTTTATTTAATTTAATATTAATTTAAAATAATATTTTAAAATTATTGAATAATTTTCATTGATTCTTTTATTCAGTATATAAATTACTTTTATATATAAATTATAGAGTAATGGGTTTTTTTCCCCATTGCCCTATATTTTGTATCTACTTTTCTATGTTTAATAAAACTTTTTGAAAAGAAAAGTATATAAATTACAAATATATTGTAGATACAGTATAAATATTATCAGATTTTTAGCATGTGAAACAATGTTATATGAAATCATTTTTTTAAAATATTTATGGATATTTAAATAATCTCTTCCTTGATGATGAATTGATTTTTCCATGTCTCAAATTTAAATTACACTCCATCATAAATCAAATACAATCCAAAGCAAGAAAACAGAACTTATTGTAGCCTTCTGACAATGATATGACTATAAGTATTCACTTTTCATTGGTTGAAAATGAAGGGAAAACTAAGTATACAGTTATTAATAAAAGTAAATTATATTTTCATTATTGAGTGAACTTGTTTGTTCTTTTTGCTGGTGATAACATTCTGACTTTTGCAGTATAATAAGATCACAATAAATGTTAATTTTTTGTGGAAGTAGTCCCAGCTAATCATAAGGAATCTGAGTCCAAGACATGGCTGTAAGAACTGCTACTGAGAGGTCAGCAAATGGGCATGTAGTTCTTTACAGATACAATTTGTAAACATTTCTATTCTTTTTTGTGAATCCTCACTACTGACAATATGCAAAAAAATTATTGGAAAATTCCTTTATTTTATGATCTTTGATTGAAAGGATTATTGACTTGTTAGTCAATATGCAAAAAAATTATTGGAAAATTCCTTTATTTTATGATCTTTGATTGAAAGGATTACAAAGTTCAAAAGGAAGCTTCAAAAATACTTAGCTCTGTATCATGAAATTTACAAAAATCTGTCATTCAAAAGCAAATAAATCCAAATTATTTGATTTCTAAAAGAGAATAGATGATCTACAAAATCTGGATAGTACAGAAGAAAGTTTATAAGTTGAAGAAATTCTGCAACAGAGAAAATGTTATCATTTCATTGTGTTCAGCAGCAAAGAAGAAGAAGAAAATTAAATGAAGTTACAGTTATTAGGGATATATGTATTACAATTTGTAAGATATTTCTTCACAGATTAATATTTTTAATAAACATTAAGTTTTCAATAGTTATAAAAATAAAATAATATATTTTTGTTAGCCCTTGGAATATAATACCCCTTTTTGTATTAGTTCTTGGTCCTATATAATATAGTTTTGTCCTAACCAAGATTTTATAAGAACAATATTATACGAGGATTAGCTGTATTTAAAAAATATTTTGATACTAACATATTTGATAAAATTACCTTTCCAGCACCACTTTCTCCACTGATAACACATGCTTGATTTGTTCCATGTTCTTGTAAGTGATTATAGGCTGACTCTGCTATAGCAAATACATGTGGTTCTTCATGACCAATTTTCTGTCCACTATATTTTAAAACCCAATCCTAAAAAATACATCATTTTTACTTTGAGACTTTTGCTTCTGCTCTTATCTACTTTTATTGATTCGTATTTTATAAACTAGCACTCAATTAAATGGTAGTTTATAAAATACATTATTTTTATTTAAAAGATACTAATAAGAAAATAAATCTCAATTTTATAATATAATTTTTATAAGATTATTTATAAACTAAAATTTGCATACATTTTAAAATATTACATAATAAAAATAAGCTAATAAATGGTACAAATATCCTTAAGTTACAAACATTTGGAACTTACAAATGTGAAATTTTAAATTTCACAAAATTTCAAAAACTCTTCAATAATTTTAAACAATATGATGGTAGAATGCTCTAGAAACCAATATCATGTAAGGTTGCATAGTTTAGTTAACATGTTATGGCAATATTAAACCAAAAAAATCCTTGTTTTATAATCTGAACTTTTTGTTCAAATTTATGAAATAAAAACTTCTAACAAGGGGAGCTTCAGACATTCAGGTCACCGATTTGTTTGAAATTGCGCATATTTGTAGTAGTCCCCTAGGACAATATAATGTGTGAGTAATAAAGAAAGGATACCTCTCTAAAAGACAATAAATAGGATTTGAATGTAGCTATATCTACCAATTCTTTGAATTTGAATAATTAATGATGTTGCTGAACTTAGAAAATTACTGATGCAATTCAAAAGATAACACCACAAATGCTGGAAAAGTGTGTTGCGGGAAGTATCCTATCACATTGAGCTATGTAGAGCACTAATTATTTATAACATGTACTTTGAATAAAGCTTTTTCTCAAATTAAAACCTGTTTTTCAAAATTCCAATTATTTCTTGTGATGTGACTTTTGATACACCCTGTATAAACTTTGTAGTTTTTAAATATTTTATTGAGTTTTAGATAAAAGATTTCTATAGTTACAGATATGTGCAAATTTTATTAATTTTTTTTTTTACAATCCCAAAATATAAAAAATATATAATTATTCTTAAAATCTCTATCTGAAATTTCAAAAGTTTAAGAACTAGTATCAACTGAATTTATTAATGATACTGTTAGTCCTGGAATCCACTACTGTATACCAGAAAACTGAAACGAGCAAAGTTATATTTCAGGTTACTTTCAGTTTCTGCTTAAGTTCCACATAAAGTTCTGTCGACTTGTTTATACAGCACTATCTAGTGTCATATACATATTCAAGCTGGAAGTTGTACGAATGATTGATGGTCTGCCTCTCTAAATTACAACACCAACAACAATGAGTAAAGTAAGAAGCAAAACATCAAAATTACAAGTCATTACCTTTTTTTAAGATTTGTATAATCTATACTATTTAAAACAGTGAAAGAAATGAATAAAATAAGAGCTTTTTATTATTCGTAGCATTAAATGCGCAGAACCTAAGTCTTGAACTCTGTATGCACACCATCATCTTATCTACTGAATGCTAAACTCTGATTGGCTACATAGTTAGACCTGAAACTGAAATGTTAAATTTATTTATACTGTGCTTTTAAAGTAAGTTTCTGGCCAAGATACAGCATACAAACCAGAAGCTGTGTCATTTTCAGTTTTAGGCGAGTTTTCAAGGCCTAAGTCTTTAACATTGTGTGGCTGATATAAACACAAACTGTTTCAGCATATTATGAGATGAATTTATTCTAAAAAGGATACTTCTCTAAAAGACAATAAATAGGATTTGAATGTAGCTATATCTACCAATTCTTTGAATTTTTATTTTCCACTTACGTAGAAAATATTTTCTTGTGACTGCACTAAAATCCTATTGTGTCTGGTATTTGAGAATAGCTGTTCTAAAAGGTAGCAAATCCTTTCAGAATATCAAATTTTAAGAGAGCCATAATCATTCCCACTGTTTACCCATGCTTGATCAAATTTCTTCTTTTTGGCATTGAGCACATTGTATTATCATCATCAGCTGGATGACTGCATGGTAACATTTTGGCGTGTCTGGCATTTCCTGAAAAGTTTTTTTGGGATTCTGGGTCTGGTCCACCCTTCATAGTGTAGGTGCAGCCCATGGTTGGAACTGACCCCATCCCTAAGTAATCTCACTAATTGAAAAAGAGCATAAAACAACAACACAAAAAAAAAACACTAGCTTTGCAATGCTTTGTTTTAATTAGACTCTAATTAAAGACTCATGTTAATTTATGCAAAACATTGCGAGTTTTCCTGCAACGTTTTGCATAAAAGAACATGAAACAAAGCATAGGCTTCCTTCTCGTTGCAAGTTCTAAGCAACTGTTAGCTGGCTGTGAAGCAGTGGCAACAACAAATATGACATTCCATGAGTAGATCCCAATGCTGGACCAAATTCAAACTTCCCGAATGGAATTAGATGCAATATCAAAGATTTTTAAATGCCCCAGATTCATTTCTTTTTCATATCTTTAGATAATTGGTAATCAAATTGAAATTACAAATATTAAAATAATTTCTTGCTACAAATAAATAAATTGCATAAATGCAACAAGAAATGTATTTTTTAATATTAAATAAATATTGTCTATAATTTTGAGTATTTTGTGGATTATTTGAGAAAATTAATTTCTCGACTACTCCAATTAGTCGGAGTCATAACTGCGGAATTATTAAAGATATAATAAAGAAACGAATCTGGGGCATTTATAAATCCTTCAGATGCTGAAACTAAGATAAAATATCGATAATTAAGCATCACGTCCAGATAGTGGATTAACTGGAATCAAGCAGCACTCATACTGATAATAGAATCATACATATTATTACACACACACACACACACACACACACACACACACACACACACACACACATACACACACACACACACACACACACACACACACACACACACACACACGCACACACACACACACACACACACACACACACACACACACACACACACCAGTACACTCACTCACTCACTCTTGTATTTACATACATATATATCATATACTGGGTGGAAGAAAAGTCCATACCCTTCCAAATAATTTGATAACTATCATAGATTTTTGAAATCTGTTAATGCCAACATATAGGAAGTGATGAAGGCTACTTGATGGCGATCTTCAAATGAGGATAATTGCAAATCCTATCTTATAAACAACAACAGATAGAGGAAAATTTCCAATTTCAAACTTGTTCAACATCCAGTTCTGAACACAATAAAAAACTTCATCAAAATCGGATGAATAGTTCTCTTAAAAATGAAACACTGACCTATCATATTTCAATTTCTTGAAACGCACAAGATCATTTTGCCTACAAACAGCAACTGATAAGGCCACAATAACTTTCATTCTCGCATAATAACAATAATAACAGTAGAGAATCTTCTAGACCACATCATTACTGTTGTGCAGAGATTTCTACTAACACACTAAAGATTGTTAGGAATTCCATCCATCATCATATTCAACTGTACTTGGGCCTTGATTAGGCTATGTTTTTTTAATTTATTGATTTGGGATGTTATGTTTTGATGTTAGTTTGTTACTATGATGTCAGAAATAAGTGTCAATCTTTTGCACGTTTTCGTTTCATTTTTGAGTGAACTATTCATCCGATTTTAATGAATTGTTTAGTGTGTTCAGAATTGAATGCTGAACAAGTTTGTAATTGGAAATTTTTTCCATATCTGTTACGGTTTGAGGTAGGAATTGCAACTGTTCTCATTTGCATTTTAAGGTCACCATCAGGCAGCCCACTCATGACTTCCTATTTGGAGGATAATTATCAAGTTATTTGGCTTATATACAGGGTGGAAGAAAAGTCTGTATACAGTATACATATACAAACTTTTCTTCTACCCTGTATATGTATATGCAATCATTGACACAGAATAGAGACGATAGCTGAAGGATTTTTTAATGTAGCTAGTAAAATACACAGTTACCATATAAATTCGATAACGTCTGTATAGGATTTTTTTAATCTGAAATTGTTTTAAATCAAATTAATTGATGTATATTTTATTCATCAGATTCAAGAACAGTACGGAAAAATGTTCGAATTATGTATCGCATTTTTGGTTATATACAAAAAGATGCTGATAGCGGCCGTCCAATACACCGACCAGCAATACCGACTGACGGTTAGCCAAAAGAAAACCGATTTTCCTCCCAGAAAAAAGGACGACTTGGATTTACTTCGGGAATCCATGAATCAGATGAGCGTACGAGATCAGTTGGATGAGGTGGACGACCACGCGGCCCATGTCCAGGCAGCCACATCTCAGAAAACTTTCAAAACCACCGAGAAATCGTCTGCTAGTCCAGCTAACAAATATGGATTTATGTTGTTGGGAAGGGAGAAAAAAGAGGACAAATCGCCATTGTTTTCCCAGATGACAGATTGTGAGAACTTAACCAACATCCTGAATCGGTTTAATGACGGCACTGGAGTGGAAGCCAAAACAAGAATCGAAGAAGTAACTGCCTATAAAGTAGAAAATGCCACAGTATTAGAACTAAATGACTACTACGTGTGTCAGAGTGTTTTTACTGGTTTATATTAAAATATTGTTTAAAACAATAAGTAATTAGCTGCAATATTAAAGTTGATAAACTATTGTACTATATATTTTGCTGGAAGTCAGTTTAAAATTAATTTTTGATACATAGTAGTAAAATAATAAATTTATTACTCGATATTTCGCTTTATTGTATTATTCAAAAATGGAGAGAGAGGTGATAGTATTTCTAATTGACATCAACAGAAAAACGTTACAATATTGCAGTTTGGGACATCAGTACGAGATGTCTGACCTTCTCCAAGTTAATAGTAGTCGAAAGATCTGCCCAAATGGCTCGCACCACTGCACTCGTATATACCAATCTCTTGGCGCAATATTTGAATATATATGGCGTGTTCGAATGAAACGCGCCATCTAACGAGTTGACATTTCAATTTAGGAACGCGGATGAGTTAAAATGAAGCTGTGTATTGCGCATGAGCAGTGATCTTAAATTGTACACGCGTCAGTTTTAAACGCGTCGTATGATTGAAAAATCCGTCCAAGCGGGATATGCGAGTGACTCGCCTGCTAATTGAACACCACAAGGAACAATGAATGGACCTCGGCTCGCGGTATTTGATGCGTTGCTGCAATGAGAGTAAACAATTCCTTCGGTTTCATCACTGTGCGCCCTTATAATACTGTTGTTATTATTTTCATTTAGCCAGCTCCAAGAATTTTTAATCTTTGTTTGTCTATACAGTCGGCAGTTGGATCAACCGGTTGAATGACAACGCTGTATACTACTATTACAATAATATCCGTTTACTCTGTTATATATTGATGGGTGGTTCACCAGTGATTCAATCGCTAAGTGAATCGAATGAATCGTAATTTATTTGGTGTAAACAAATCGATCAGTTTTTGATTCACTTGAAACTTTCGTAATAACTGATGCGTTAAATTACATATTTTTTATAATTTGAATAATTAATTATTGTATATTAGATGAATTTTTTAACGCTACTTTCCAAACATTATCCAATTTCGAAGTGACGGATTGTATTATATCTTTAGAGAAATCAATTAGACTAGAGAACGTGTATAGTAAACCGTATTCTTGACAACACGCGTCTCACGACTACTATTTACGTGCATGGTCTCAATTTAAAATGGAACAGATTCTAAGTACATGTATATAACAATTATAAATGATAAAATTACATCACTGTTATGAATAGCAGAAATGTATAACATTATGCATATTTTAAAATGTTAGGATATTAAGATTTGTCGCAATTTTCAGCCTGGAAACGAATAAACCGAAAATGAGAAGAAAATACCCAGAAATTCCAGGACATGGACAATCACCAACTACCAAATTCGACCGCCAGATATTAGCGAGTTTGCGCAAAGGTATTTTCCGTTATGGTTACAACATTATACATAGCCTAAGTTAAACATTATAAATTGCGTTTGCGCATCAACTGGTTTCCCTTATATTTATAACGATATAAACATGCTGAAATCGAGGCTATTTTCTGTCCCTCTCACGGTAGAAAAAGTAAAAAAACAAACATGGATGTATATAATATGATGGCGTTTGATCCAGATGCATTAGAAGACTATTTTATTTTTACAGCTATGAAAAGAGCAGCTAAGGAACATGAACATTTATATGAAAGAGCGATCTTTAATATAAATGATATACCACTTTCGAACTTTTTACATTTGAAAAAAAAAAAAAAAGATATTTTACAATTATATAATGCTCTTCAATTGCCCACGAGATTCGAAACTGTCGATAGACACATCATTTCAGGTGATTTAATTCTTTATTTCGTTATTTAAATTTAAAATGTAAATATTATTTACATGAAGGTACAATTCTTATTGGCTTCTTTTATAAGGGAGCGATTACTTTGATTGGCTACCGTTATAACTTTATTTTATAATGTAACTTTATAACGGAAAGCTTCCCTTATGCTTAGGACGTTATGGGAGCTGTAACGTTATAACAGGTCTTTTTATAACGGAAAATACCATTGCGCAAACTCGCTATTACGTGACACTAATAATAATAATAATAATGTTATAAAACGTGTAATTAGGTTCTATGGCGTTAACGATTGACAAAAAATTTTTCAAATACTGTAATAATAATTAGTAAGTCCGCCCAATTTGTACCTACATTTAAACATATAAATATCGAATTTTGAGATTAGTCGTACTATTCAAATATGGCTAAAATAATTGGCCTCGCAAATAGTTGCATATATATATATATACAGGGTGTTTCAGAAATGGTGTGCCAAACTTCACAGGCTGGTAGATGAGACCATCCTAAGGAAAAAAGCTAGAGAAACGTTTTTCGATTTGAGGCTTCATAAAAAAGTTATAACCGTTTAAAGTTTTGTGATGTCACTTCCTGTCTGGTACGACGTCGGCTTAATTTTAAGCGAATAAATTTTTAGTCAAATAATATTTTTAAAAATATTATTTTAAGCGAATAAATTTTTAGTCAAATAATATTTTTAAAAATATTATTTATGACTAAAAATTTCTCTCTAATACTCATTTACATAATTTAAAATTAAAATAATTTTTTTTACAATTAAAACATAATAATTTACAGCAAAAAACACATTCATTTGAATATCGTCTGCTTTTACTACGAACGGTCGTCAGCTTTTGATACGTTCTCTATGCAAAATCAGGTGAAAAATATTGTTTTCTACCAGATTTAATCAAGTTTTTTCTTATGGATACTCACTATTCTTTTACGGATATGTCAGATATGCATCTTATTTATGGACTAGCGAATGGAAATAGCAGAGAAGCTGTACGTCTTTTAATATGTTGTTCCATGAAAATTGAAAGCATTTACATCATGTTTGAAGGTGAGAAAGTTAATTATGTTTAAACCTGATTGCTTTAGATGATGATTGCTTCTACCATTCGCGGTTTCCACCAGTAACTAGTAGAGAGTAAGAACGATCACGATGCAATCTATGTCACACTTACGCCTTATTATGACAGTAAGAACTATTTAGATGTGTTAGGTCAGGTTAATAATTGGACCGTGACAATCTAGAGTAGAATCTAGATTAGAATCTAGATTCTACTCTAGATTGTAGAGTAGAATCTAGATCTGAAATAATATTCTAGAGTAGGATCTTCAATCTAGAGAAGAAGAGAAGAATAGAATAGAATCTTCAATCTGAAATAATATTTATGATCATTAATAATGATATACAAATAAAAAATCACATTTACGTAATTTGATGGCCAAATATGATCTAAGTAAAAGGTACATCAGAAACAGCACTAAATTGCAGTAAAAATTTTTTATTTAACCTGTCAACCTACATTTATTGGTTGTGTCTTATTCACTGACGAAGCATATTTCACAAGGGATGGCATTATGAACTTTCACAAAAATCATCTTTGGGCAGACCAAAATCCGCATGGTACTACTCAATCTCGCATCAGCAACAGTTTAGTTGTAACGTTTGGGCAGGCATTATTGGAGACTACCCGATTGGACCTGTTTTTCTGGAACGAACACTCAATGGTACAAATTACAGACATTTTTTGGAGCATGTCCTTGGCCCCTCGCTAGAGGATGTCCCACTACACGTCGACGAATGTATTTTGTGCACGATGGCGCACCAGCACATTTTAGCCGCAGTGCTCGATGTTTTCTCGACTCTACTTTTCCTAATCATTGGATTGGTAGAGGAGGACCCATTAACTGGCCAGCACGCTCACCAGATTTAAATCCATTGGATTTCTTTTTTTGGGGACAGCTTATGGCTCTTGTATACAAATCACCCAGTTCCAAATGCTGAAATTCTCCCTGATCGTATTGTAGAAAGTTGTGAAAGTATAAGAAATACTCCTGGAATTTTTGAACGAGTTCGGATATCAATGAAAAGACGTTGTGAAGTATGCATCGCTGCTGGAGGTGGCCATTTCGAACAATTGCTGTAAATTATTATTTTTTAATTGTAATAAAAATTATTTTAATTTTAAATTATGTAAATGTGTATTAGAGAGAAATTTTTAATCATAAATAATATTTTTAAAAATATTATTTTTAGCAACGCGTGCACGTCACGTGACATTATTCACCTTAAATTAAGCCGACGTCGTACCAGACAGGAAGTGACATCACAAAACTTTAAACGGCTATAACTTTTTTATGAAGCCTCAAATCGAAAAACGTTTCTCTAGCTTTTTTGCTTAGAATGGTCTCATCTACCAGCCTGTGAAGTTTGGCACACCATTTCTGAAACACCCTGGATATAAATTCCATGCCAGCGGTTCATCATAGTATGCTTGGCCATATTAAATTCTTAGTTATCAATCAAATTATATTTTCCGAGTAGACGCCCATTTTAAATTGATAATACCTTCGATACACACACTTATTTTTTCCTCATCAAATTTGAATTGTGATCGACGAATCCTTCAGCGTCGACCGAATTGACCACGTGGAACACGGCTCTCCATGCTAGATGTGAATTCGATTCTCGAGTCCCATTCTTTGGTTGGATAGTTAAGTCATCATATTGGCTCACGCGATATGCTTAACTGGCGGCGGCCATTTTTAAGGCAGTGTGTGTCACGACACACTGAACGCGACGCGAAGCGAAGATGACAGAAAAATTTGCATCCTTCCCTTCGCGTTGCACTGCGTCGCAGCCTGTCTACATTGTATCCGAGTTATTTCTCATGTTTCGTGAATTTGCCGATAGGAGTCGTTGGCGGAGCGTGGTTGATTTGTTATAAAGAAGTGATCGTATATTTTCGGTATTCTTATAATTTCGTCTCATGTAGACATGATCTTTTTTGTACTTCTAAAACAAATTCTATATCTGAATCCGAACCACACGGTTGAACTTCCGCCATTTTTCAAGTATATAAAACGTATTGGTTGATTGCTTCCTTCGCGTCTGGCCGCACCGTATTGTTCGCGCGTGCTGATTGGTCAAAGTTCAATATTTTCATCTCATTTTGCGCGTTAACTCGAGCTGCCACACGTGAAAATCTAGTCCAAGACACATTGTACGCGCGTAACCGCGCGAAGTTGCTTTCTTATTCTTCGCTTCGCGACGCGTTCAGTGTATCTTGGCTAGTGTTTCCAAATTCCCGACATTTTCGAACTTTCGGGAATCGAGAACGGGAAATCGTATTACCCGAGAATTCCCGAAATAATCTTTTTTATTTAATTTTCGTTGATCATCTGTAAAATGGCCTAAAAAAAGTGAATATTAATAAAAGCTGTAGAGAAGATAGGGCAAGCGGAGTTCGTGGCCCCAGCGCAATCTTTCAGAGGTTTCGAGACACTCCTATATGGTCGATGCAAAAAATGAGTAAATAAAATTTCCTAAATGGAGATCGACCGGAATTTCATGGCTAGTGCATCTCTTGCCCCGAGAGCTAAACAATGGTCACTACGGTATCATTTTGACTAGGTTTCTGTTATATTTCAGATTTTCTCAAAATATAAACAATGTAATTAATGCACACTTTATTTAACCAAACTTATAGTATGCAGTGAGATTTTACATATATCACACAATGTATTAACATACATCATAATCGTCAGCTGCAAAAAACTGACCGGATGTGGTTGGAAGTATCGGCAGTTATTTCATGAAAACTATCGTGGAAAACAAATAGTTTGTGTTTACATAGAGAAATATTTATTTTCACAGCCCAAGATTTGACTAATAATGTCATATTAAGGTACGCTACCTTAGATTTCCTTAATTCACCTGAAGATGACTTTGTATTCAAATCCTGGGTTGTGAAAATAAATACCTATTTTTCTGTAAAGACAAACTGTTTCGCATGATCAAATATGCTCGATTTACAAGAGTTAAAATTAGCTGGTTATGCTGTATTCAAATCCTGGGTTGTGAAAATAAATACCTATTTTTCTGTAAACACAAACTGTTTCGCATGATCAAATATGCTCGATTTACAAGAGTTAAAATTAGCTGGTTATGTGTTCTGATTCTGGTGTCGCGCGTGTATTTCTAGTGGCGTATAATATTGTAACAATAACTTCAGATAACAATAAATAGAAAAAATGTCTAAAAGATACATTGTGAGTAATACGTTTATTTCCCATTGTGGGTATTACTGGGTTCTAGGAGCCGATTTTCCCGGCAAACTTTTCTCGGGATTCGGGAAAGGGAAAACGAAAAAAAATTTCCGGGAACGGGGGAAGGAATTCTCGTCCGGAAACACTAGTCACGGCCTTTAGAGACTACTACAGGCTGGGCAGCATTCATAGCCGGATCAACCGGAAGATGGTAGGACCCGAATTTGAACTTAAATCCTCCAAGATGGTCAGCCACCCGATTCCACTCCTTAGATTATTATTCATGGGTCCCGGGCCCATCCTCTACCAGCTAGTAGCCAGCATCGTCATTCAGCCGGTTCGAGAAAACAGGTCGGAAAAAAAATGGCGGTTCGCCAAATCATTTGTTGCGGAAAGCGAAACATTGGAGTTAAATTCTTTTCAGTTTGCTAAATATTTTACAACGTAAGTGAAATACAAATAATAAATTATAAGGGCCATTATTATAGATTCATTGAAAGTCATACATACATATTTGAAAATAGTTGATTCCAACAGAAACCACGACTCTTCTCTCAAATTTGTGCAAGCGTGCAAAACAAATGTACATTAAAATAACATTATAATAGCCTCTTGACTATTTTAAGTACCGCATTACTTTATGATTAATGCAAATAAGTTTATTTTTGAATAAAAATAAAGCGAACCGATTGTTAATTATTTTGAATGATATCACTGGTTATTGCCCCGCCATTTTGTAATAACCATAATCTAAGAATATTAACAACTGTATCGATTTAATAGCGATTGAAGCAAATTCTAAGCAATCTTTTCTTTACAATTCACCCTCGATGACCTTTAAATCTATTTTTCTCGTTCCTCGAAACGTTAAACGATTAGGAAGATGCGAAATTTGATGTATTTCGAGCACTCCATTCGAAATTATCGAAAACGTATTTATAAAAAACTATTATAATAAAATAAAAATGATTTAATATTCCATGTTGGAGTACTACACCCTTTTTATTAACTATTAGTATGGTAATCGGATCCTAAAATAAATGGGATACGTTTGGCCACCAAAACAAAGTCAATTTATTATAGTGTTGAATGTTCGTTGGCCAAAGTATTCTGCCAATTCGCGAGTCAGAACGAATGATATGCCAACTGGTGTCTCAACTGGTTGCTGTCGTTAAATGTATGTTATAAATGAGTTTTATTATGATTTTTGGGAGAACGAGGAATAATAAGTCATAGTTATTGCGGCGTACCACGATACAAGAGCGAACAATTGGAGAGAATTTCTTTACATCGATTCCCGAAAAATATCAAACTACAAAAAGAATGGCTACATTTATTGATGTTTGGAAAGAAAGGACCCGGGAGCACTTTTATTTGTTCTCTGCATTTTCTTAAGACTGATTATACAGATAGGCCTCGATTAGCGCGACTTAAAAAAAAGAAGAACACCCACTTATCAATTAGAGAGAACATTGGCGAAGTGGATCAATTTGAAGCTTACAGGTTATGAATTTGTTGTTAGCTCCCCAGCTGAATTTGTTGACAAGCTTAAGAAAGCAAATTTGACTGATAAACCATTGTTTACCACTTTAGACTTCGAGAAATTGTACCCCTCTCTTGAAATAGCACCGACGTGCCTGTGTTTATATAGATTCCTCCTGGAGAATTTACCAACCCAAAATACCAATGTATGTAGAGAGATCGCTAATTTATGCTGTTATTTTTCTTTTTACAGATTCAAAAACAAATACTACAGGCAAAGAAAGGGAGTGCCGATCGGTAGCCCTCTAGCAGGGACCCTTGCGGAGCTGTTACTGAGATCCATTGAAATAACCTCGGCAAAAGACCTAATTTTAGAAACAACGTTATATATCCGCTACGTAGA